>CACVCL010020328.1:0-86049 GCA_902729485.2 Mus minutoides | reverse complement strand
TTTATTGGCTATTCTATTTTATTATCATTATTGTTACTATTGATAGTCTGTATAATAATTTTAGTATTTTTATATTGGTTCTAATATGTGTAATCATATTACTTAGTAGCACACATTTTAATTTTTCATTTTTTCTGGACAACTGAGATGAAATAATCTTTAACTTAACCACAGCTGTGTAGTTTTAACAAAAAGGGGGGGGGGGGGATGTGTGATCTGTCATCACCAAGATTCAGGTGGCATTGAAGAGGATAAATCAGAGACACTATTTACAAAAAATGCTATTTGTCAGCAATTGCTGCGTGTGGCCAGTGTGGAGTTAGAAACTGTCACCTCCTGATGGGAAGGTAGAAACAATTATGATGTCTATCAACAAAGACTACTGAAAAGAAGTTTTCACAGAACCAGAAACCCCTGTGCAAGATGTAAAAGAGAGGAGTAATCAATATTTCTACCCAGCTGTGATGCCTGTGGACCACAACAAAAACCATCATGGCAAAGTAGCTCTAAAGACACAAAAGCAGCACTCACATCTAGTCGCTGGCCAGCAGCTCTCCTCTTGAACTTGAAGCCTTCTCAACAGGAAAGAAACCATGCCTGCTACCAAGATACTAGACAACTTCTTGGGTCTAGTGATTTTTTTGGATCATAAAGAACCTAATGCCACCACTTAGCAGACCAAAATGACTGCCAACTGCATTCTAAATATGTATCCTTATACTCACAGATAAGTGTAGTTCCCAACCCTCATTGAAGAAGCATCTTTGCAGCAGACTGGGACTCTCACGGAAAACCACAACTAGTCAAAATTCAGAGAACAACTATTTGCAAGGTGCCTAGCTCAGGATACATCAAGGAAGTGGAAAGGGCCAGGAAGACTATAAGAGCCAGAAGACCTGGTAATCCGTTGTAAGACGGTTTCTCTGAGAAGTAACCGGGAAGTTACATGCAGTATACAACAGTGTGGCTGCTTCAACAAGACTCAAGAAATGACAAGACTAATAGACATGCTAAGAGAGAGGAAGGTTTGTCTCCCCCAAAGAGAAGCCCCCTAGTGATCAGCCCTGAAATCATATAAACACATGCAACACTAAACAAACTCAGCTGGTTGTAGTTATATTTATGTGTGTTTAAATATGTATACATATATGTAATGATAACAACCAAAAGGAAAAGAGGCCATGCCTTTGAGAGGAAATAAAGGAGAAGGCACGTAAGGGATTGGAAGGAGAAAACTAGGGAGGTGTAGGAGGAAGGCAAAGGAAAGGAGGAAGTGATGTGACTATATTTTAATTAAAATAAAATATAAAAAAGTATTATTTAAAAACACTACTGAACATTCAGTAATTCCATGTGATCATCAAGTGCCCTTCGGCAGAGAGAATTCCATACCCACAGCTCCTAGAAAGTGACTTCTCTACTTTTAATTCATTTTGTTCACTTACAATTTTATACATATATATGGTACATTCTAATTATTCCCCATTCTGCCCTCCCCATTTCCCTTCCACCCTCTTAGTCCCTTAATTATATATGAATATTCCACATTTGTGACTCTCTGCTTTGTTTGATGACCCACTGAGCTTAACGATGCTCATCCGTGTGAACGTGGGTTTGCAACTATTCGTGAGAGTCAACAAAGTGTACACAACTGAAGATAATGTTTTCTTCTTTCCCAGGATATATCCAGAGCCAGTAGTTCACCAGTAAGTGATAGGGGCCCATGAGTCCCTCCAACACTCATGGCTGACAGAGACAGCCTTCTGCATGTCAGGTGACCACAGCTCTCTGGGTTAGTGATCTCAATGCCTGTGTCCTGCCTAGAAGATAGAGTTTCTCAGCCTTTTCCCTTTCTCTGATTCTTAAATTATTTTGTGAAGTTCCCTGATTTTTTGATGGGTTGATATTGAGATTACAGTAGCTTAGTAGGATGGCTATTTTCACATTAATCTCTTCTGATCCATGAGCATAAGAGCTTGTCTTTCCATCTTCTAGTCTTCTAGTTTCTTCCTTAAGTATCTTGAAGATTTCATTGTAGAGGTCTTTGTTTTATTGATATTTTATTACTTTATCCTTAGGTCGCTCTCTCTCTCTCTCTCTCTCTCTCTCTCTCTCTCATTTGCTAAACTTACTTACTATTTATTTTTGGTAGCTATTGTGAATGGCATAATTTCCCTAATTTCTTTTTCAGTATGTTTGTATTGGTATGTAAGAAAGCCAGCACTCGGGAGGCAGAGTTAGATGGATTTTTGAGTTCGAGGCCAGCCTGGTCTACAGAGAGTTCCAGGACAGCCAGGGATACACAGAGAAACCCTATCTTGAAAAACAAAAACAAAAACAAAAACAAAAACAAAAACAAAAACAGAAGGCCACTGACTTTTGTGTGTTGATGTGATCTGGCCTCCTTGCTGAATGTATTTATCAGCTCCTACAAGTCTTAGTGCAGTTCATGGGGTCTCATGTACAGACTCATATTGTATCCAAAGAGGAACGCTTTAGTTCTTTTCTTGTTTTGATCCCTTTTACTTTCTTGTCATTTTGTTTTAGCTACGTCTTGAACCACGAAAACTGAATAGAATTGGAGAGACTAAGCACTCATTGTTGTGTTCCTGATTTTACTGGGAATACTTTGAGGGTTTCCCCCCCATTTAGTCTGAAATTGACTGTTGTTTTCTCATATCTAGCTTTCATTATGTTAAGATATGGTCTCTCCATCCATAATTTTTCCATGAATTTTATCACCAGATTTTTTTTGTCAAAGGCCTTTAATGTATCCACTGAGATGATCACGTGGTTCCTCTCTTTATGTGATCAATTAGAATTATATTCATCTGATTCACTCATGTGAACCATCCCTGCATCCCTGGAGTGAAGCTAAATTGGTGATAAATGATCTTTTTTTGCTATGTTTGTGAACTTAGTTCAAAAGTATTTTTATAGAGAATTTTTGCATCTATATTTATTAGGAAGATCAGTCTGGTGCACATGAGAGGGAAACGGGCAGTCTGACTGCAATACCAACTACGTCACGATGATTCTCTTTTATCCAACCCATGTAGATCCAAGAATGGGTCTCACAGTGAAGAATTTGCCATGATGGTGAATTAAAGAAAACACTTCCAAAGCCTTGCTTTGCTCTCTGTAATATAGATAATAGATGGACTCTTTTCAACAGTGAAGGACTCCATCCTTTATATGGGGTAATTGCTGGCATAAAATCGATTACAATAGTTTAAAAATAAGTTCCCAGTGAAACTAAAGTAATACAGAGCTCCAGGATTCAGTCTGTGGTTCAAAAGGAGTAGGATGAAGAGGAAGAAGAGGAGGAAGAAGAGGAGAAGGAGGAGGAAGAGAAGGAGGAAGGGGAGGAGGAAGATGATGTTTAATTAGTACAAAGCTGTTTCTGGTCTGAGCCTTCACTGCAGCAGCTTAGTTGGGAGGATGGGAGAGTAGAACCACAGGATGCAGTGAGCATATCCTTATAGAAGACTTGGATAAACAAAACCCTGGTTCAAGTCTAAGCTCATTTATTCAAGAAACCTTTGTGAATGCGACACAGTATTATATACTAGGTATATAATAATCACTAGGTTATGTACTAGGTATATAATAATCACTAGGCAGACATGCATCCCATCCTAGTGCAGGTTAGAGTCTAGATGAGAACACAGAACAGCAGTGTGAGTGGCTGCTTATCCTACAGTTGAAGAATGAGTCAAACCAAAGTAGAACGACTCAGTCTTGGTAGATTCATCACTACAAGCCGATTATACCTTTTTTGGAGAACTTACCACATCCCCTATTTTGCCATGGTGATTGTTTTTGTTTTGTTTTCTTCAGGACAGGGTTTCTCTGTGTAGCCCTGGCTGTCCTGGAACTCACTTTGTAGACCAGGTTGGCCTCGAACTCAGAAATCCGCCTGCCTCTGCCTCCCGAGTGCTGGAATCAAAGGCGTGCGCCACCACGTCCAGCTCATGGTGATGTTTCTGAAGCTATGTTTTAGACTCTGTGTCAAAATCTAGGCACAGAGCACCTCCTTATCTTTGTTTTGTCCACGATGAGGTGCTAGACTCAATGTTAAGTGGGGTTTTTAATTAAACCAGATAGTGATTTCAATGTCTTGCATAGAATAGTTTGAAGAGTCTGCACATTTGAAACAAGCTTTATTTTAGAGTCATAGCTCAATTACTCAATAGAGAGTAAGCGGTGGATACCATGTCCTTTAACACTTACCAGTGTTCCTGGCTTCAATTACACTTTATATTTAAGGAAGTGAAATGCCTGATGAATAAGATAAGCAATTTTGAATACTTGTAATAGTCATTAATACTGTCTAGATTATCATTTAGACTACACTACTAATTTGATAGAAAAATGAACTTTTCCTTGAAAATGTTTGATTGAAAAGATTTGGATGGCTTTAAAATGAAGCTATTAGAGTAGGCATTGTAATTTAATGAACTATATAATATTTTTATCTCTACCTCATAATTTTCCCTTTGGAAAAAATGTTAACTTACTCAAAAAATATTATTACAGTTTTATCTTGCAATTTTTTATTTGAAACCACCACTTTCCTAAAAATTTGGTCATTATTTCCTCAGTGTCTTGTCAAAAAAGTCTCCTATTTGAGTTATTAGAGTTCTTTTGTGTTAAAAATTACCTTATTATTTCTTTTACTTTAGACACTTTTAATGATGTCATACTAAAATTCAGTTTCAAGCTCAGATATTTCAGTTTAGTGTATTATTGTTACTATATTTTCTTCACTATTAGAGCATAAATTAGCTGTCAAAAGTTTTTAAAAAAGAGTGAGGTTGTTATATATAACTTGTTTTCCCAACATATTCTAGTCTCAGTAATTTTTTTTTTTAGTCTCGAATTCTTAACAATTAAAAATGTAAATACTTTTAATTTTACAAAAAAGAATAGAGGTAACTGTTTTTAATTGAAAATAGATTCTTTCCTCATATACAATATTCTGATTGCAGTTCCCCTCTCCCTCCTCCCAGCCCCTCCCACCTCCTTTCCCTTTTGGATCGACTCCTTTTTTGTCTTTCATCAGAAAAGAGCAGGGTTCTATGAGATAACAGCCAAGCATGACAAAATGAAATACAGTAAGATGAAGCAAAAACTTTCATATTGAAGTTGGACACAGCAGCCCAAGAGTAGGAAAAGACTTCTAAGACCAGGCCAAAGGGGGGGAGACCCACTCATTCTCATAGTCATTAGTTCCATGAAAATACTAAGTTAATAGCTATAGTATCTATGCAGAGGACCTGGTGTAGACCCATGCATGTCCTCCTGTTCAGTCTGTGTGAGCTCATATGTGCCTTGCTTAGTTGATTCAGAGGGCTGTGCTCTCCTGATGTCCTCTCTCTCCTCTGACTCTTAAGATCTTTCTGCCTCCTCTTCTGATGAATTCCCTGAGATTAGGAGGAGGAGTTTAATGAATACCTCCAATTTAGTGACTCTCCCCTTCTCCCCTCTCCCTTCTCCCTTCTCCTCCATCCCTTCTCTCTCTCCACAATGTCTGGCCAGGGGTCTCTGTATCTGTTCTCACCTGCTGCTAGAGGAAGCCTTTCTGATGATGACTGGATAAAGCATTGATCTATGAGTATAGTAAAATAGCATCAGGAGTCATTTAATTGATAAGTATCATTGACCAATGGTATTTGGTTTTACCCTTTGGCTATCTAGTCTCTCTTTGATTCTTGGTTACCCTAGCAGTGTTGGGTGTGGGTTCCTTCTTGTGTAGTGGACCTTAAGTCAAATCAGGCATTGGTTGGCTATTCCCACAAGTTCTGTGCCACCATTGGCTTAGCATACTTTGGAACCAGGTCAGAGTGTAGGTCAAAAGTTTTGTGATTGGGTTGGCATCCACATTTCTCAATGAATACTTTTACAAATTAAAAGATTAAAAACTTTTGACAGCTAATTTATGCTCTAATAGTGAAGAAAATATAGTAATAATAATACACTAAACTGAAATATCTGAGCTTGAAACTGAATTTTAGTATGACATCATTAAAAGTGTCTAAAGTAAAAGAAATATTAAGGTAATTTTTAACACAAAAGAACTCTAATAACTCAAATAGGAGACTTTTTTGACAAGACACTGAGGAAATAATGACCAAATTTTTAGGAAAGTGGTGGTTTCAAATAAAAAATTGCAAGATAAAACTGTAATAATATTTTTTGAGTAAGTTAACATTTTTTCCAAAGGGAAAATTATGAGGTAGAGATAAAAATATTATATAGTTCATTAAATTACAATGCCTACTCTAATAGCTTCATTTTAAAGCCATCCAAATCTTTTCAATCAAACATTTTCAAGGAAAAGTTCATTTTTCTATCAAATTAGTAGTGTAGTCTAAATGATAGTCTAGACATTATTAATGACTATTACAAGTATTCAAAATTGCTTATCTTATTCATCAGGCATTTCACTTCCTTAAATATAAAGTGTAATTGAAGCCAGGAACACTGGTAAGTGTTAAAGGACATGGTATCCACTGCTTACTCTCTATTGCGTAATTGAGCTATGACTCTAAAATAAAGCTTGTTTCAAATGTGCAGACTCTTCAAACTATTCTATGCAAGACATTGAAATCACTATCTGGTTTAATTAAAAACCCCACTTAACATTGAGTCTAGCACCTCATCGTGGACGAAACAAAGATAAGGAGGTGCTCTGTGCCTAGATTTTGACACAGAGTCTAAAACATAGCTTCAGAAACATCACCATGAGATGGGCGTGGTGGTGCACGCCTTTAATTCCAGCACTCGGGAGGCAGAGGCAGGCGGATTTCTGAGTTCGAGGCCAACCTGGTCTACAAAGTGAGTTCCAGGACAGCCAGGGCTACACAGAGAAACCCTGTCCTGAAAAAAACAAAACAAAAACAATCACCATGGCAAAATAGGGGATGTGGTAAGTTCTCCAAAAAAGGTATAATCGGCTTGTAGTGATGGATCCACCAAGACTAAGTTGTAGTGATGAATCCACCAAGACTAAGTCGTTCTACTTTGGTTTGACTCATTCTTCAACTCTAGGATAAGCAGCCACTCATACTGCTGTTCTGTGTTCTCATCTAGACTCTAACCTGCACTAGGATGGGATGCATGTCTGCCTAGTGATTATTATATACCTAGTACATAACCTAGTGATTATTATATACCTAGTATATAATACTGTGTCGCATTCACAAAGGTTTCTTGAATAAATGAGCTTAGACTTGAACCAGGGTTTTGTTTATCCAAGTCTTCTATAAGGATATGCTCACTGCATCCTGTGGTTCTACTCTCCCATCCTCCCAACTAAGCTGCTGCAGTGAAGGCTCAGACCAGAAACAGCTTTGCACTAATTAAACATCATCTTCCTCCTCCCCTTCCTCCTTCTCTTCCTCCTCCTTCTCCTCTTCTTCCTCCTCTTCTTCCTCTTCATCCTACTCCTTTTGAACCACAGACGGAATCCTGGAGCTCTTTATTACTTTAGTTTCACTGGGAACTTATTTTTAAACTATTGTAATCGATTTTATGCCAGCAATTACCCCATATAAAGGATGGAGTCCTTCACTGTTGAAAAGGGTCCATCTATTATCTATATTACAAAGAGCAAAGCAAGGCTTTGGAAGTGTTTTCTTTAATTCACCATCATGGCAAATTCTTCACTGTGAGACCCATTCCTGCATCTACATGGGTTGGATAAAAGAGAATCATGAGTGACATAGTTCGTATTGCAGTCAGATTGCCCGTTTCCCTCTCATGTGGACCAGACTGATCTTCCTAATAAATATAGGTGCAAAAATTCTCTATAAAAATACTTTTGAACTAAGTTCACAAACATAGCAAAAAAAGATCATTTATCACCAATTTAGCTTCACTCCAGGGTTGCAGGGATGGTTCACATGAGTGAATCAGATGAATATAATTCTAATTGATCACATAAAGAGAGGAACCACGTGATCATCTCAGTGGATACATTAAAGGCCTTTGACAAAAAAAATCTGGTGATAAAATTCATGGAAAAATTATGGATAGAGAGACCATATCATAACATAATAAAAGCTACATATGAGAAAACAACAGTCAATTTCAGACTAAATGGGGGGGGGGACCCTCAAAGTATTCCCAGTAAAATCAAGAACACAACAATGAGTGCTTAGTCTCTCCATTTCTATTCAATTTTCATGGTTCAAGACGTAGCTAAAACAAAATGACAAGAAAGTAAAAGGGATCAAAACAAGAAAAGAACTAAAGCGTTCCTCTTTGGATACAATATGAGTCTGTACATGAGACCCCATGAGCTGCACTAAGACTCCTAGGAGCTGATAAATACATTCAGCAAGGAGGCCAGATCACAACATCAACACACAAAGGTCAGTGGCCTTCTGTTTTTGTTTTTGTTTTTGTTTTTCAAGATAGGGTTTCTCTGTGTAGCCCTGGCTGTCCTGGAACTCTCTGTAGACCAGGCTGGCCTCGAACTCAAAAATCCATCTAACTCTGCCTCCCGAGTGCTGGCTTTCTTACATACCAATACAAATATACTGAAAAAGAAATTAGGGAAATTATGCCATTCACAATAGCTACCAAAAATAAATAGTAAGTAAGTTTAGCAAATGAGAGAGAGAGAGAGAGAGAGAGAGAGAGAGAGAGAGAGAGAGAGAGAGAGAAAGAGAGAGACCTAAGGATAAAGTAATAAAATATCAATAAAACAAAGACCTCTACAATGAAATCTTCAAGATACTTAAGGAAGAAACTAGAAGACTAGAAGATGGAAAGACCAGCTCTTATGCTCATGGATCAGAAGAGATTAATGTGAAAATAGCCATCCTACTAAGCTACTGTAATCTCAATATCAACCCATCAAAAAATCAGGGAACTTCACAAAATAATTTAAGAATCAGAGAAAGGGAAAAGGCTGAGAAACTCTATCTTCTAGGCAGGACACAGGCATTGAGATCACTAACCCAGAGAGCTGTGGTCACCTGACATGCAGAAGGCTGTCTCTGTCAGCCATGAGTGTTGGAGGGACTCATGGGCCCCTATCACTTACTGGTGAACTACTGGCTCTGGATATATCCTGGGAAAGAAGAAAACATTATCTTCAGTTGTGTACACTTTGTTGACTCTCACGAATAGTTGCAAACCCACGTTCACACGGATGAGCATCGTTAAGCTCAGTGGGTCACCAAACAAAGCAGAGAGTCACAAATGTGGAATATTCATATATAATTAAGGGACTAAGAGGGTGGAAGGGAAATGGGGAGGGCAGAATGGGGAATAATTAGAATGTACCATATATATGTATAAAATTGTAAGTGAACAAAATGAATTAAAAGTAGAGAAGTCACTTTCTAGGAGCTGTGGGTATGGAATTCTCTCTGCCGAAGGGCACTTGATGATCACAATGGAATTACTGAATGTTCAGTAGTGTTTTTAAATAATACTTTTTTATATTTTATTTTAATTAAAATATAGTCACATCACTTCCTCCTTTCCTTTGCCTTCCTCCTACACCTCCCTAGTTTTCTCCTTCCAATCCCTTACGTGCCTTCTCCTTTATTTCCTCTCAAAGGCATGGCCTCTTTTCCTTTTGGTTGTTATCATTACATATATGTATACATATTTAAACACACATAAATATAACTACAAACAGCTGAGTTTGTTTAGTGTTGCGTGTGTTTATATGGTTTCAGGGCTGATCACTAGGGGGCTTCTCTTTGGGGGAGACAAACCTTCCTCTCTCTTAGCAGTCTTAAGTTACCTATAGTTCTTGGTCTTAGGGAAGGGTTTGAGATTTCCCCCTTATACATTAGCATGTCTATTAGTCTTGTCATTTCTTGAGTCTTGTTGAAGCAGCCACACTGTTGTATACTGCATGTAACTTCCCGGTTACTTCTCAGAGAAACCGTCTTACAGCGGATTACCAGGTCTTCTGGCTCTTATAGTCTTCCTGGCCCTTTCCACTTCCTTGATGTATCCTGAGCCTTAAGTTCAGGATTCATGTGGTAGATGTATCCGTGGGGGCTAGGCACCTTGCAAATAGTTGTTCTCTGAATTTTGACTAGTTGTGGTTTTCCGTGAGAGTCCCAGTCTGCTGCAAAGATGCTTCTTCAATGAAGGTTGGGAACTACACTTATCTGTGAGTATAAGGATACATATTTAGAATGAAGTTGGCAGTCATTTTGGTCTGCTAAGTGGTGGCATTAGGTTCTTTATGATCCAAAAAAATCACTAGACCCAAGAAGTTGTCTTGTATCTTGGTAGCAGGCATGGTTTCTTTCCTGTTGAGAAGGCTTCAAGTTCAAGAGGAGAGCTGCTGGCCAGCGACTAGATGTGAATGCTGCTTTTGTGTCTTTAGAGCTACTTTGCCATGATGGTTTTTGTTGTGGTCCACAGGCATCACAGCTGGGTAGAAATATTGATTACTCCCCTCTTTTACATCTTGCACAGGGGTTTCTGGTTCTGTGAAAACTTCTTTTCAGTAGTCTTTGTTGATAGACATCATAATTGTTTCTACCTTCCCATCAGGAGGTGACAGTTTCTAACTCCACACTGGCCACGCGCAGCAATTCCTGACAAATAGCATTTTTTTGTAAATAGTGTCTCTGATTTATCCTCTTCAATGCCACCTGAATCTTGGTGATGACAGATCACACATTCCCCCTCCCCCTTTTTGTTAAAACTACACAGCTGTGGTTAAGTTAAAGATTATTTCATCTCAGTTGTCCAGAAAAAATGAAAAATTAAAATGTGTGCTACTAAGTAATATGATTACACATATTAGAACCAATATAAAAATACTAAAATTATTATACAGACTATCAATAGTAACAATAATGATAATAAAATAGAATAGCCAATAAAATAGGTAGCCAAATTTTTACTATAAGTACATGGAGGGATTTATGGCTCCAGATACACATATAGCAGAGAATTGTCTTATCTAGCATCAGTGGGAGGGAAGGCCCTTGGTCCTGTGGAAGCTTGATGTCCCCAGTATAGGGGAATGTTAGAGGGGTGAGGCAGGAATGGGTGGGTGGGTGGGGGAGGCAAAGAGAAGGGGAGATGGGATGGGGGTTTATGGAGGAGAAACTGGGAAGAGAGACAACATTTGAAATGTAAAAAAATAAAATAACCAATAAAAAAGAAAATATCAACTATGATAAATGAAATTAAGTATGGATATTAGTTACCTGAGAAACAAAACTGATACAGTAAATCTTTTCTCCTTAAAGGGGCTCTTAGCAAATAGTATTTTTTAATTAAAGAAATTTTTATTGTTTTATTATTTTTTCAAGACAGGGTTTCTTGAAACCCTGTTTCTTGTGTAGCCTTGGTTGACCTGGAACTCACTTTGTAGACCAGGCTGGCCTCCAACTCAGAGATCTGCCTGCCTCTGTGCCTCAGAGCGCTGGGGATTAAAGGTGTGCGCCACCACTTCCTGGCCGTTATTGTTTTCATGATCACTTAAATTATATTAGAAAAGCTGGTATCTTGGACATGTTCCAGTGTTATCACACTATATGAAATTGAGCAATTTAATTTGATAAAGCACTATTAGTTATCTGGCACAATTATTTTTTAAATTAAAGATATGCACTGTTAGCTCATCCAGAAGAAAGATGCCATCTCTGAAACAGTAAACAATGTCTGAGTTTGTCTAAGGGTGCTGCATTTTAAGAGAATAAAAGAGAAAGATTGTTGCTTGAAAATACTTCCAGTTTTGCTGTTTGATTTCTATGAAATCCCCCTAAAGTGACTATGATACCTGGTTGCCATGGCAATGCTCTGTGGGGCATCCACAGAGCCCCCAAGGGGCTTAACTACAGGGAGCTAGTTTAGCTGGAGCATCTCTTGAGCATCTCTTGTAAAAAGGCCACCTATGTGGACAGCTCTCAGAAACTTCAAAGCCAAAGCCAAAGTCAAAGTAAAAAAACAAACAAACAAACAAACACCAAAAACAGCAACAGAAACAAACCAAAACCAAAACCAAAACCAAAAAAAAAAATCCAAACTTGAGCAGCATGCAACTGCCCATGAATGAAAGGCTTCCCAGGCCTTGTATTACTGCTTCTTTTCAAAAAGACAATAATCCTCCTAATGTAGCCCAGGCTATCCCGAAACTCTGGT
Source organism: Mus minutoides (assembly GCA_902729485.2). NCBI lineage: Eukaryota > Metazoa > Chordata > Mammalia > Rodentia > Muridae > Mus > Mus minutoides. The sequence continues at coordinate 73,914 of CACVCL010020328.1, read as the reverse complement.
TCGTCTTGATTCAGTGCTGAAGGTTTGGTTCGTCTTTGGGGGAACACTGAACTGCCTAAAACAGTAAAACAATATAAAATCAACTCTTTATGAAATGGTGTGCCTCTTGCTTCCTGCCAGTTCCTCTCCACCTCCGTCCCTAGACTACCCCGGCCTCCTAAATGTGTATTATCCAGGGTAATGCTAACACTGACTTAAAAAACCCAGACTTTTCAATGGCGCAGTTTTCCCACTGTGGTTAAAGCTTAGAGACCAGGTGAACACGCTTGGCCGTGTGCAGCTTGCCTGGCCTGAAGTTTTCTCCAGTGTCTGTGATGGGTTCTCTCAACAGTTTTCCCAGATGCTAGGGATGGTTAAAAAAGGGAAGAGGGCTTGAAGGTTATTAAAGGTCAAACATAAAAAATTAGGGTCTTGTAAGCACAATTATACTTGTGCTATTTTTGAAGTGCAAATCAGTGCAAATTTACCCATAAACAGTTACAATAATGAAGTCTCCTCAAAAAGGAGCAAAAGCCTTATCTCTTTATAAGTAATATGGCCACTGTAGTCTAAACTCAAATTCTGCCCTGTTCAGAAATCGGTGATCCGAAAGGACCTTAAAATTACATTGTAATGTGCATATTAAATGTCACTAAATAAACATTCAGGATGCCAGTCAATTCTGAGTATCAGATGAACAGTGAAGAATTTTTTTGGGTGTGTCCCATGCCATATTTAGCAGCATCAAACAGACAAGGCAAAACCAGAAGGAAACACTTAATCATCTATGTTAACAATGAATCCTGCCCTCTGGGTGGCCTGGGATTTGAAGGTCAGTCTCTACAAGCTCCTGAACTTCCTTACAGAGAAAGATACTGAATAGAGACTCTAGAAGAATCGAAAACATCCATTTCAGAATTCAAACAGATAGGTCTGAAGCAAGCAAACAGAAAAGAACCCCAAGATGCCTTTACAAAATAAATTTAAGTTATAAAATAGTTTACATCATTTCCAAAATAAAGTATAGCATCCAGACTACTGCTTACACCAAGCAGATGGAAACGATAGAATCTTCTATGTATATGTGCAGTGCGAGCAGCTGGGTTTGGGCTTACAGGTAGATTCTTTTCTTTGTTAGCTAGTCCATCAGAATGGCTGCTTTAGATCCCTGAGCAAAGTCACGTCGTCGCTTACTTTATTTGCATCACTGGATGATTTATGGCCCAAACAAGATCGCAATGTTTGATCAAGACAGAGGACAAGGCGTTTTAGAGGCAGGCAACGTTTTACAAAATTAAATTACTGACCTGCCTTTCCCCAAATCTTCCTTAAAGTAGAACGTTTTCTGCTAAAGTGGAGATGCAACCGAGGCATTTTTGTTCTCTCAAAAAGTCTTGAAACAATCCATTTCCTCCGAACATGGCCAAATGCAATTGTTCTTTTCTCTCTGCTTCTTCTTTTTTTGTTTTTTCTTTTCAGAATGGCTTCTTAGAACACAATTGCTTGATCCCTCTGTCACTTTCACTCAGTATCTTATCTTTCTCCGTAAGAAACCTTCCTCCCATCTTTACATTTTCTCTTCATTTGGTACTACAAAATATTACGTGGGGCATCCTGATGTGGAAAACGAAAATTCTTCACTGCTTACCAATTATCAATACTCAAATGTGCTTTGGTGAAGTGAATGACTCTCTATCTGGGAATGACCCCAACTTCGAGATTCCTTTTCCTCACACAATCTCAACATTGTCTCTTAGCCCATCACACCTTCCCGCCTGCCCTGAGCAGTCTTCCACCTGTCTGCTTCATGCTTTGATAAGCAAGTTCCATGAGCTCAAGTTCAGTGTTTCGGAAGCTAAACATTGTTTTTTTCACATAGACTTTTCTTTTTATTATTCTTTAATTTTTTTCTTGTACAGTCCATCTGTTATCCCTCTCCAGATCTGCCCTCTGCTCTCCAACTGTTCCTCATCCACTTCCTTCCACTCCCCTACTCCATCTCCAGGAGGATGTCTGAAACCCCACCCTCACCCTACCAGACCTTCCCATTCTCTGGGGCCTTAAGACTCTTGAGGGTTAAGTGCATCTTCTCTCACTGAGGCCAGACCAGGCAGTCCTTTGTTGTATATGCATAGGGGCCTCAGACCAGCTGGTGTATGTTGCCTGGTTGGTGGCTCAGTTTCTGAGGGATCTCTGGGGTCCAGGTTAGTTGACCTTCCTGACCTGGTCAACTAACCTGGTCTTCCTATGGGGTCACTCTCCTCCTCAGCTTCTTCCAGCCTTTCCCTAATTCAACCATAGGGATCCTGGGCTTCTGTCCATAGGGTGGGTATATGTATTTACATCTGACTCTTTCAGCTGTAGACTTCCAATAAAGGAATCCTGCCACACACAGACACCAAATGCTACGTTTGCTAATTTCACAAGTATTTGATGAGTGCTTCCCTTCTTTTCAAGATCCTGTATGTTTCAAACACATCCTGAATCTTCCAGAGTCCACCTTTCCAGAGTTCACCTTTCTCCTCCTTACCCCCAAAGCTTTGACTTTTATTCTTGTACATGATTTATTTTTTCTTATGTCCGAAAATTCTTAATCTTCTCAATGCTTTCTCCCTATGATCATCTTAGAAAGAAAAATCAAGAATGCATATGTTTATATAATTAAATCTTCTAGCATTATATCTAATCATTCTGAATGGCTGGACTCATTGGTCAAAGACCATTACCAAGGCTTCTGTGTCTCCTTGTCTCTTGAGTCATGACCAGGGCTTCCCAGATATGGTCTATCTACAGTTGCCTGTGAATTTGGCTTCCCATTATTAACAGTCTTCTCATTAATAACAGTCACCAGTAACACTGTGCAGCACACCAAAATACACACCTCCTCTCACAAGATTTCCTTAATGTACTCAACCCTATCTATGCCTGCATCTTACACTTTCAATTCCTACTGTTTCTTGCTGAATTCTTCATAGGTTGTTCTCATTCACAAACTCAGAAAACTAAGTGTTGGTTTTCCTATGTGGCTCCATCTCAATCCTAAGCCCTCCCAGTTTCCAGGCATAAATTAAAATCAAAGGTGCCATCACCAGCTGCATCTGCCGTTTTAACATTCAAGTTTGACCTCTCTATTGAACCCAACAGCATGTCCTGGATTCTCAAATAGCCTTATACTTGACCAGACCAAGTCAGGTGCTGTTCAATTTCTATGCCAAGTTTTTGTTTGTAGCTGTTTTTGCTCTAGCTATTCTGGTAGTGATGCTACAAAGCCTTCTTCACTGTCTACTTCCTTGTCTATTCCTATTCATTCAAGCCTGTGGATTTTTATAGGATCCCTGGAATCTACTTGATATGGGGAATGAGGAAATTCTATTACATTTCTATGCAATTTTACAGCTTTGGGGCTTAAAGTATTGGAACCAGCTGTCTATTCTACAGTAAGAGAGATCTTTCTGAAAACAACTTACCCTACTCTTTCAAAGTATTACTGATAAAATAAGGTTTGAATCCTGTACTCCGGCACATAAAGCACTTCCCACATTTACTGGTTTTTCTTTTTAAAATAGATGTTTTCCATTCACTTCATTCTTATGCCTCTGTACACTGTTGAATTTTCATATGTGTTTCTTTTGATTCTTGACAAAATTATCACTTCTTTGAATTCTTTTCTTGCCTCCCATATTCACTACAGGATAATCAGAGATGCCTTTGCCTGTGATATAGCTGTTCTCAGACAATGCATCTGTTACATTATCTTCAATTGCAAGCATTTACTTTCAACTTTCCCATTGCATTATGTTGCATGGTGTATATATTCTTGACATTCCTGGGACATCTCAATGTCTTAGGAAATTTAGCAGTACTGACAGGGAACTATTGGCCATTTACTGGCTCAATGATTACTTACTAAAATTCTCATATCCGTATACACAAGTGCTGAAAAAATAGAATTAAAGAAAGCAGGAAAAATGAGGTTCTTCTGGAGTCAGCATTGTAATGACTCCTCAAAATTACACGTGTCAGTACTGAACTATTAGTAAACTCAGAACACAGTTATTGATTGATGAGTATTATAATCAATTAATTGAATTTTCTTAAGACCTAAGTTAAATGGTATTCCATATTTATGATGGCTATTCTTGATCATCAACTTGGCTACATCTAGAATGAACTAGAATCCAAAAAAGGAGGACACATGCCTTCAATCTGGATCTTGAGACAGGAAAACACACCTTTACTCTGGGCTAGGCCTTCTGCTAGAATCCTATACAAGGATCTTGCTCTCAGCTTGCTAGCACAGCCAATCCAAAGTCTACTCCTTTGGATTCAGCATCTACTAAAGATCAGCTGAGACATCCAGCCTCATCAACTGAGCAACTACGGGATTCTTCGACTTTCCATTCATAGCCAGCCACAGTTAGATTATCTGGACCACAGCCTGTAGGACATTCTAATAACCCCCCCTTCTCTATATAGAGATTTCTTCTATAAGTTCTGCTACTATAGAGAACCCCTATTAATACAATGTTTTTCATCAATTTTAAATTCAAAAATTGAATCATAACATTTGGTATAAAAATCCAATATCTAAAATAAAATCCAATTTTTATTTCATTACAATGACAAATTCTCTTTTAACAAAAGTAAATGAAATCAGAAAAAGTTACTAAGGTGACTTTTTTTCTATGAGTGCTTATTATTTTGATTTATGTATGTGTGCTTGAGCAATTCTCAATTTTTACCTGCACTGCAGAATCAAATGTTTCTAGTCAAGTTCCAGGACAATGTGTTCCAGGAAGAACAAAGACAGACTACAAAGCTTATAAGTTAGTGAGGAGAATGTTGAAAAGATTCCTATTCAAGGCAAGTTCAAATTGAGAAAGAGAGTTCACCTACCTAAATTGACAGTAATAACAATCAAAGGTAACAACTACAGAACATTTTCATGTGACTTGCATACTTAACACCCGGAACACTAACTTACATATTAATTTATTTAATATTTTACCTTAGCACAGGTCACATAGCTTGCAAAGATTCTGGAAAAAGTCCTACCTTTTAAAATTCATTTTTATTTTATTTTAAGCATATAGATGTTTTGTTTGCATGTATGTCTGTGCACCAATGGGATGCTTAGCACCCAAAGAAGGTAGAAGAGAGGAGGGTAGACCCCCTATAAGTAGAGTTAGAGATGGTGAAGAACTTCCTGGGAAGAGCTGGAAATCAGACTCTGAGGTCCTCAGGAATATAGTATCCAGTGCTCTTAACTGCTGAGCCATCTCTCTAGCCAATGAAAAAAATCCTTATAATCCAACAATATTGCATTTTATTAAAATGTGGTTGCAATGTACCAGGAGCAATATGATAATTCTTGTTTATTTTTTCATACTTACTTAGTAGACATCACTTACAATGCTGACATATGATGTAGTAGGCTATGGAAGCAGTGAGCTGAGTGGGTTAGGCTTACGGATAAGGCTAGCTGCTAGTATACAACCAGAAGCCGCTTTCTCCACAATCCAGTGGAGGCATGTGTTCAAAACAATATGAGACTTTTAAAATGCTCTTCATTATATATAAGGAAGTATACACATTAGTCATGCTACTTAAAAGAAAACAGATTATGCTAATGAGTCAATTCTTACCACTGTAATTACATTCTTTCCAAACAGCTGTCACAGAAAGCACAAACTTTTGTATACTTAACTGTGTCAGTCTGTTGAATGGTTAATAATTCAAGTAGGTTTTTATGTGCAAACATTTTAATTGGCTTACTCATTTGTATTCATAGTTCCTATTGGAGGTACGACAATCCTTCATTTTAGTCCTTTTCCAAAGGGAGGGGGAATTAAAAGGCAGGAAAAGGTATTTTTAGAATTTAATAGTTTGGTCGCTTGTTGTCATTGCTCCTGTAAACCAGAGCCTGATAAGCTAAGCAGGTCACACTTCCAGCTATGTCCAAGATGGTCAGAAAAGTAGACTTACTTTCAATTTGTACTAATTCTTAGCTGCTGTCTTTCCAGGGATATTGTTTTTGCCATTCCCATAACACACCAAGGACACCAGTTCCTTTAAAATAAAGATAAGCGAGGCTCCCAAAGCAAGTGCTCCTAGGCTGTGATTTTACTGACTGAAAACTGGTACCTGAAACATAGGGCCTGGGGACCTGTATCGTTTTTCTGATCAAAGTGAGGTCTATTACCTTGTCCAAGGTAAAATGAATGTATCTTTTCCTCACTTAAAGAAAACTGTCCTTAAAATGTACACGGTGATTTTGAAATGTCTTTAGCATCTAGCAAAGATGCTTGCATTTCAGTGATTTTTGCAGCCAACCAATTACAGTCTCCATCCAAATCCGTTCTCTGGTAACAGATACTGAGGGGACTGGATCATAGATAAATATCTTCCTTTAAGTGTTACAACACTCATGAGACTCAATCAGGGATTTAAACCTCAAGCTATTGTCTCTCATCTTAATCAAGAGAGTCTGTTAGCCTTCTCTCGCTCTCCTCCATCTCCTTGGTACCTCACCCCTTGCTGCACACACAGGTTCTCCTAGCTCTTCCCAGCCACTCCCTGTAGCCTTTCCTTCTAGCCCATCTCCATTCCCTTGTGATTCTGCTGAATCATAGAACCTCTCTCTGCCAAGACCTCACTAGGCTAAGCCTCACTAGGACCCAGATTAGAGCTTCACTGAGCCCTCATCAGAGAGGCTGCCTGGAGCGGAGACCGCAACTGGACACCTCATCAGAGATGTCTGCAACTGGACACCTCATCAGAGATGTCCGCAACTGGACACCTCATCAGAGATGTCTGCAACTGGACAATGTACAGAGAGTGAGAGACTTTGGGCAGTTCAGTCCTAAATGGGGCGGTGTTATCAAATGCCTCCCCTTAAGGCTCAGGGAGCTATAGGGAGGAGGAAGCAGGAAGAGTTGAGCCAAAGGTATGAATGACTCCAAGGAAACTGCATATTCCAGACACAAGAGGCTGAAACACACATGAATGCGCAGAAATGGAGATAGCACACACAAGACCAGTACAGGTTCAAAACAGACAAAAATCCCAGCATGGAGAAGAGGAAGTGGACACAAAGTCCTACCAACTAGACACTACTAACACTTAATACCTGCCAGGAAAGGAATATTGATTTTCTACATGTCACTGGGTCTGTCAAACACACTTCAAAGAAGGTCTCATGACCTTTTTGTTTTTGTTTTTCTTGTGTGTGTGTGTGTTTGTGTGTATTTGTTTGTGTTGGTTGTGATTTTTTTTAGTTTTTAAAATTATATATATATATATATATATATATATATATATATATATATACACACACACACACACACACACACACACACACACATATATATATATATATATATTTTTTAATTTACATTTCAAATGTTATCTCCTTTCCTGGTTTCCCCTCCAAAACCCCCCTATCCCCTCTTCCTTCCCCCCTGCTCACCAACCCAACCACTCCCACNTATATATATATATATATATATATATATATATATATATATATATATATATATATATATATATATATATAAATTTACATTTCAAATGTTATCTCCTTTCCTGGTTTCCCCTCCAAAAACCCCCTATCCCCTCTTCCTTCCCCCCTGCTCACCAACCCAACCACTCCCACTTCCCTGTCCTGGCATTCCCCTACACTAGGGCATAGAGCCTTCACAGGACCAAGGGCCTCTCCTCCCATTGATGACCTACAAGGCCATGCTCTGCTACATATGCAGCTGGAGCCATGAGTCCCTCCATGTGTACTATTTGGTTGGTGGTTTAGTCTCTGAGCTCTGGAGGTACTGGTTATTTCAAATTGTTGTTCCTCCTATAGGGCTGCAAACCCCTTCAGCTCCTTGTGTCCTTTCTCTAGTTTCTCCATTGGAACCCTGTTCTCAGTCCAATGGTTGGCTGAGAGCATCCACCTCTGTATTTGTCAGGCACTGGCAGAGCCTCTCAGGAGACAGCTATATCAGGCTCCTGTCAGCAAGCACTTGTTGGCATTCACAATAGTTTCTGGGTTTGGTGGTTGTGTATGGGATGGATCCCCAGGTATGGAAGTCTCTGGATGGCCTTTACTTTGGTCACTGATCCACACTTTGTCTCTATAACTCCTTCCATGGGTATTTTGTTCCTCCTTCTAAGGAGGGCTGGAGTATCCACACGTTAGTCTTCCTTCTTCTTGAGCTTCATGTGGTCTGTGAATTGTATCTTGGGTATGCTGAGCTTCTGGGCTAATATCCACTTATCAGTGAGTGCATACCATGCGTGTTCTTTTGCGAAAGGGTTACCTCACACAGGATGATATTTTCTAGTTCTATCCATTTGCCTAAAAATTTCATGAATTCATTGTTTTTAATAGCTGGGTTGTACTCCATTATGTAAATGTACCCCATTTTCTGTATCCATTCCTCTGTTGAAGGACAACTGGGTTCTTTTTAGGTGACTGGATCATATATAAATATATTCCTTTAAATGTTACAACACTCATTAAGTTGGCTATTACAAATAAGGCTGTTATGAACATAGTGGAGCACGTGTCCTTATTACATTTTGGAACATCTTCTGGGTATATGCCTAGCAATGGTATACCTGGGTCCTCAGGTAGTACTATGTCCAATGTTCTGAGGAACAGCCAAACTGATTTCCAGAGTGGTTGTACCAGCCTGCAATCCCACCAGAAGTGGAGGAGTGTTCCTCTTTCTCCACATCCTCGCCAGCATCTTCTGTTTCCTGAGTTTTTGATCTTAGCCATTCTGACTGGTGTCAGGTGGAATTTCAGGGTTGTTTTGATTTGCATTTCCCTGATGACTAAGTATATTGAACATTTCTTTAGGTGCTTCTCAGCCATTTGGTATCCCTCAGTTGAGAATTCTTTGTTTAGCTCTGTATCCCATTTTTTAATAGAGTTATTTGGTTTTCTGGTGTCTAACTTCTTGAGTTCTTTGTATATATTAAGTATTATATCAGATGTGGGATTGGTAAAGATCTTTTCCCAATCTGTTTGTGATTGTTTTGTTCTATTGATAGAGTCCTTGGCCTTATAGAAGTTTTGCAATTTTATGAGGTCTCATTTGTCAATTCTTGACCTTACAGCACAAGCCTATTCAGTAATTTGTCCCTGTGCCCATGTGCTTGAGGCTCTTCCTCATTTTCTCTTCTATTAGTTTCAGTGTCTCTGGTTTTATGTGGAGGTCCTTGATCCACTTGGACTTGAACTTTGTACAAGGAAATAAGAATGGATCTATTTGCATTCTTCTACATGCTAACCACCAGTTGTGCCAGCACCATTTGTTGAAAATGCTGTCTGTTTTCCACTAGATGGTTTTAGCTCCTTTGTGAAAGATTAAGTGACCATGGGTGTGTGGGTTCATTTCTGGGACTTCAATTCTATTCCATTGATCTACCTGCCTGTCACTGTACCAATACCATGCAGTTTTGTTTTGTTTTTTTGTTTTTAAATCACAATTGCTGTGTAAAACAGCTTGAAGTCAGTGATGGTGATTCCATCAGAAATTCTTTTATTGTTGAGAATAGTTTATGCTACCTAAGTTTTCTATTATTCCAAATGACTTTGCAAATTGCTCTTTCTAACTCTATGAAGTATTGAGTTGGAATTTTGATGGGGATTGCATTGAATTTGTAGATTGTTTTTGGCAAGATGGTCATTTTTACTATATTAATCCTGCAAACCCATGAGCATGGGAGATCTTTCCATCTTCTGAGATTTTCAATTTCTTTCTTCAGAGACTTGAAGTTCTTTTTTTTTTTTTTTCTTCCTTCTTCGAGATAGGGTTTCTCTGTATAGTCCAGGCTGGCCTCCAACTCAGAAATCTGCCTGCCTCTGCCTCTCGAGTGTTGGGATTAAAGGTGTACACCACCACGCCCGGCAAACTTGAAGTTCTTGCCATACAGATCTTTCACTTGCTTAGTTGGAGTCACACCAAGGTATGAAATATTTTTTGTGACTATTGTGAAGCGTATTGTTTCCCTAATTTCCTTGTCAGCCTGTTTATCCTTTGAGTAGAGGAAGGCCACTGATTTGTTTGAGTTAATTTTATATCTAGCTACTTTGCTGAAGTTTTTTATCAGGTTTAGGAATTCTTTGGTGGAATTTTTAGGGTCACTTATATATACTATAATATCATCTGAAAATAGTGATATTTTGACTTCTTCCTTTACAATTTGTATCCTTTTGGCCTCCTTTTTTGTCTAATTGCTTTGGCCAGGACTTCGAGTACTCTATTGAATAGATAGGGAGAGAGTGGGCAGCCTTGTTTAGTCTCTGATTTTAGTGGGATTGCTTCAAGTTTCTCTCCATTTAGTTTGATGGTTTGCTGTATATATTGCTTTTACTATGTTTAGGAATGAGCCGTGAATTCCTGATCTTTCCAAGGCTTTTATCATGAAGGGGTGTTGGATTTTGTCAAATTCTTTATTGGCATCTAATGAAATGATCATATGGTTTTTTTTCTTTGAGTTTGTTTATATAGTTGATTACGTTGATGGATTTCCATATATTGAACCATCCCTGCACTCCTGGGATGAAGCCTACTTGGGAAATTGGTCTGAAGTTCTCTTTGTTGGGTCTTTATGTGGTTTAGTTATCAGAGTAATTGTAGCTTCATAAAACAAAATGGGTAGAGTACCTTCTGTTTCTATTTTGTGGCATAGTTTGAGGAGTATTGGAATCATGTCTTCTTTGAAGGTCTGATAGAACTCTGCACTAAACCCATCTGGTTCTGGGCTTTTTTTGGTTGGGAGATTATTAATGACTGTTTCTATTTCTTTAGGGGATATGGGACTGTTTAGATTATTAATCTGATTCTGATTTAACTCTGATACCTGGTATCTGTCTAGAAAATTGTCCATTTCATCCAGAGTTTCCAGTTTTGTTGAGTATAGGCTTTTGTAGTAGGATCTGATGATTTTTTGGATTTCCTCGGGTTCTGTAGTTATGTCTCCCTTTTCATTTCATTTCTTTTCATTTTTTGATTTTGTTAATTAGGATACTGTCTCTGTACCCTCTGGTTAGTCTGGCTAAGGGTTTATACATCTTGTTAATTTTCTCAAAGAACCAGCTCCTGGTTTGGTTGATTCTTTGTATAGTTATTTTTGTTTCTACTTGGCTGATTTCAGCCCTGAGTTTGCTTATTTCCTACTGTCTACTCCTCTTGGGTAAATTTGCTTCTTTTTGTTCTAGAGTTCTCAGATGTGCTGTCAAGTTGCTAGTGTATGCTCTCTCCAGTTTCTTTTTGTAGGCACTCAGAGCTATGGTTTTTTTCTCTCAGCACTGCTTTTATTATGTCCCATAAGTCTGGGTATGTTGTGGCTTCATTTTCATTAAACTCTAAAAAGTCTTTAATTTCTTTCCTACTTCCTTCTTGACCAAGTTATCATTGAGTAAAGTGTTGTTCAGCTTCCAAGTGTATGTGGGCTTTCTATTGTTTATGTTGTTATTGAAGATCAGACTTAGTCTGCAATGATTTGATAAGATTCATGGGATTTTTTCATTCTTCTTGTATCTGTTGAGGCCTGTTTTGTGACCGATTATATGGTCAGTTTTGGAGAAGGTACCATGAGGTGCTGAAAAGAAGGTATATCCTTTTGTTTTAGGATAAAATGTTCTGTAGATATCTGTCAAATTCATTTGGTTCATAACTTCTGATAGTTTCACGGTGTCCCAGTTTAGTTTCTGTTTCCATGATCTGTCTGTTGCTGAGAGTGGGGTGTTGAAGTCTCCCACTATTTTTGTGTTAGTTGCAACGTGTGCTTTGAGCTTTATTAAAGTTTCTTTTATGAATGTGGGTGCCCTTGCATTAGGAGCACAGATGTTCAGAATTGAGAGTTCTTGGTAGATTTTTTCCTTAAATGAGTATGAAGTTTCCTTCCATATTTTTTTGTTAATTTAAGGTTGAAAGTCAATTTTATTCTATATTAGAATGGCTACTCCAGCTTGTTTCTAGGGACAATTTGTTTGGAGAATTGTTTGCCAGCCTTTTACTCTGAGGTAGTGCCTGTCTTTGTTACTGAAATGTGTTTCCTGTATGCAGCAAAATGTTGGGTCCTGTTTACATGTCCAGTCTGTTAGTCTATGTCTTCTTATTGGGGAATTGAGTCTATTGATACTAAGAGATATTAAGGAAAATGATTGTTGCTTTCTGTTATTTTTATTGTTAGAAGTAGAATTATGTTTTTGTGACTATCTTTGATTTCCTTTGTTAAAGAAGATTTTTTTCTTCCTTTTTCTAGTGTGTAGTTTCCCTCCTGTTTTGAAGTTTTCCATTCATTATCCTTTGAAGTACTGGAATTGTGGAGAGATATTTTGTAAATTTGGTTTTGTCATGGATTATCTTGATTTCTCTATCAATGGTAATTGAGAGTTTTGCTGGGTAGAGTAGCCTGGACTGGCATTTGTGTTCTTTTAGTGTTTGTATGATGTCTTCCCAGGATCTTATGGCTTTCATAGTCTCTGGTGAGAAGTCTGGTGTAATTCTAATAGGTCTGTCTTTATATGTTACTTGACCTTTTTCCCTTACCAGTCTATTTGGAGTTCTNTTTCTCTATCAATGGTAATTGAGAGTTTTGCTGGGTAGAGTAGCCTGGACTGGCATTTGTGTTCTTTTAGTGTTTGTATGATGTCTTCCCAGGATCTTATGGCTTTCATAGTCTCTGGTGAGAAGTCTGGTGTAATTCTAATAGGTCTGTCTTTATATGTTACTTGACCTTTTTCCCTTACCAGTCTATTTGGAGTTCTGTAGGCTTCTTGTATGTTCATGGTCATCTCTTTCTTTAGGTTAGGGAAGTTTTCTTCTATAATTTTGTTGAAGATATTTACTGGCCCTTTAAGCTGGGAATCTTCTTCCTCTTCTATACCTATTATCCTTAGGTTTGGTCTTCTCATTGTGTTCTGGATTTCCTGGATGTTTTGGGTTAGGATCTTTTTGCATTTTGCATTTTCTTTGATAGTTGTGTCCATGTTTTCTATGGAATCTTCTGTACCTGAGATTCTCTCTTCTATTTCTTGTATTCTGTTGATGATGCTTGCAAATATGACTCCTGATCTCTTTCCTAGGTTTTCTATGTCCAGAGTTGTCTCCCTTTGTGATTTCTTTATTGTTTCTACTTCCTTTTTTTTTTTTTTTTAGATCCTGGATGGTTTTGTTCAATTCCTTCACCCATTTGGTTAAGTTTTCATGTAATTCTTTAAGGGATTTTTGTGTTTCCTCTTTAAGGGCTTCTAGCTGTTTACTATGTTCTCCTGTATTCCTTAAAGGGAGTTATTTATGTTCTTCTTAGAATCCTCTATGAGCATCATGAGATGTTTAAATCCACATTTTGATTTTCTGGTGTGCTTTAGATCTTGCTGTGGTGGGAGAACTGCTTTCTGATGATGGTTTCTGTTGGTAAGATCCTTGCATTTGCCTTTCATTTTTTTGGAGGTTTTTGTGATAGAGAGAGAACATGAGCTTGGGTGGGCATGGATTTGGGGAAGACCCAAGAGGAAATATGCCACTAGAAATGAAGTTCAGTGGTAGAGAATTGTGTAGTGTATATAAGGTCTATGGTTTAAACCCCAGCTTGGCAGAACACAGTGGGGAGAGAGAGACAGAGAACCAGCTAACATGTGAAGGAGAGAGAGGGAGAGGGTGATGGAGAAATAGAACTGTGTTTTTTAATAATATATAATTACTGAGGGATTATCCAAATTGATTTATTTTAGTATATCAACTAATATATTTAAACATAGTCCAATTTATCAAACATATAGACCATTTTCTGTTTCTTTAGGTCTTGGACCAAATATAGGGCTCAGAAAAAGTCTAATATTACACTTATTAAAAATATTTAAACAATTAGGAACTAAGTAACTGCCTAAAACTTATCAGGTTTCCTACCACTCAGCCAACATTTACCATCCTCTAGCTATGTGAACAGAAAACTAATAGAGAAGAAGGTAAATTGAATCACTAGAATGAGGAAAGAACGAATCAGCATATCCCGATGCCCTCAGGGAGGTAAGCAAACAGCTACAATGAGAGTAGGCATCTCCATCAGAAGGTTGTGGAAGATGAGAGGTAGAAAAACAGCAAGGAATAGGCAGTGCAGACTGTGGGGTACACTGGGGCCCCCACAGACTTCCCAGTCACTGCTGGCTTGAGCCTCAGGCACTACTACTGATGTGGAACATATGGGACCAAGGTACTCAAGAAAGTGTTGACATAGATAAGGGTTAGAAGTAGGCTGATGCACAGTGCAGCAACCTGGTAAAGGTAGAGAATCAGTCAGTGTCTAGGACTCCACAGATAACTAGAGAGCACCACCAGGAATAAGAGACACCCTTGAAGGACCATGAGTTCGTTCCATGAAGGTGAGTTATGAAACCTTGCTAGATTCTCAGCAATCATGCCATGAGCGCACAATTGATCCACAGAAGAACAGAAAACTCCAGCTTTTACTTGAAATGAGCATGTGTTTCATCAGCATCTTTATACTGAATATGTAAGAGATTTAGCAACAGACCCAAATCCCGCAACTTTAAAATGAAGCAGCGATGCTGTCTTTGTGGTGATGGTTCACAATGAGCAGTAGACAGCTCAACCCCATCATCAGTAAGAGAAAATGCATTTAAGTGAAATGGAACTTTAACAAAGCCCTGGCTACATTTTCAAGTCCTGTCAAGTACCAATCAGACAAATTACAATTGTTCAAATAGAAAGAAATCAAACTGTCCTCCTTAAACACTTACCAATTATTCCACATTGACTCTAAACTTAATTTACTGCAGTTTCTACCACTAGAAACAATGATAAAATGAGAAATTCCCAGTAGGCAAGAGGTGGTCACATCTTCTTAGGACAAAATACTAATTTGCTTATAAACTTCCATATATCTTTTCACATTGAACTTCATATCTTTCGAAGTTGATATAAAATGAAATATAGAGTCCTCAGGAGCCCTGGCTCACCCAGTCCCTGTGTACTGCCTACTAGAATATTGTTTTCAGCTTCCTGGCCTCTGCTGTATATCACAAACTAGAATAATTCCTATATAGTTAAACATATATTGAATGAAAGGGAATATTGGAGTATTAAACTGTGAGTCTAAGGACAAAATGACAACAGAACATGTGCTGCTAAGTAAGCCTCAGTTGTCTTAAGGATGTGACTATATTTAAAGATGAGAATTTTCTTCCTTGTCCTCCTTGTCTTCCTCTTCCTCTTCCTCTTCCTCCTCCTCCTGCTCCTCCTCATCCTACTTGTCCTCCATCCTCTCTGCTTCACTTTCTCCCTCTTCCTCCTCCTTTCTTTTCTTTCAAGGTCTTGCTATGTAGGCCAGGATAGCCTCAAACACAGGATCCTCCAACCCTGTCACCTAAGACCTACAATGACAGACATGTACCACCACACCCAGACAAAGCTAAGACTTTTAAAGAAGTTAAAATTTACACCATCAGCCTCACCCTATTGTTTTTTTTTCTATTCTTTTTTTCACATTTTTTATTAGATATTTTCTTCATTTACATTTCAAGTGCTATCCCATAAGTCCCTTATACCCTCCCCCCGCCCTGCTTCCCCACCTACCCACTCCCACTACTTGGCCCTGGCATTCCCCTGTACTGGGGCATATAAACATTGCTAGACCAAGGGCCTTTCTTCCCAATAATAGCCTCACCCTATTGTAATATGACTGCTATACTTAAAGATAAACAGCAAATTGCCTGTTTCAAAGAAAGGAGCCAATGTGAAGACTCTTGGAGAAGACAAACTAAAGATGGGATCATCAGAAAAATCTAATCTAACTTACTGTCTTTTTGAACTTGAGCTTCTAGCCTCCAGAAGTGAAAGACTAGACATTTCTATTGTTTATACTATTTCACTATGGAAGCCCTAAAAGCCTAATATTTGTACTGATGGAATGAACACATTAACATGTGCAGAGAGTTACAGAAAAAATCTGTTGTTTATAAATGTTAAATTTAGTCATGCTTCAAAACTCAAGCTACAAGCATGGGGCTGGTTTTGGTCTCTGAGGGAAACTTCAAAGAGGATAGTGATGAAACTTTTGAACCTTGTCATTCTGAACAGTCACCATTAATGGCCATATAACCACAATGTAGCCTGTTAATTTCAGTTGCCTAATCCAGAGATGATGACAAACAGAAGTGAAGGTTATGATACACACTACCATACTGCCAACCAGGTTAATAGATTCCGAAGAAATAATCACATGTGTAGTCATTTAGTTTCAATTTTACAGAACAACTGATCTCCCCCATTAGACAGAAATAAATGACCTTATGGAATGTTGGAGAAATGGAAATCTTGGACTATTTTACCACAACAAAAATGGCCTGAAAATATTGGGGGTTGTAAAATATGATTTCAAAATCATATATGCAGTGGGTTTGTAGAGATAAAATGTATTACATAAACATTCAGTACACCCTTCATTGAAAAAGAGGCAAAACTCATTAAAGAGTCTAGTGTCTGGAAATTTCTCCGAGATAAAAGCAATGAATAACTGAACCACACATAGGGTAACACATCTTAAAAGTTCCATATATTTAAAGATAAACTAGAGTTATATCCTAAAGCTACAGAATCTGCACTGCACAGTTTACTGGAGAAATACCAGGGAGCAACTGAGGCCAAAGGACTCTATCCATTGCCAGGAACTTGAAACCTGTTATTAATCTTGTGTGTGTGCTGTTAGAAACATCATAGACTATATCCTACTGATTACACAGACAGAAGATCCACAAGAATTATGTGCTTGCTCTGGGAGATGGTGTGCTTATCACATTTGAAACAATTAAATTTGAGACAGTAATTTAAGGAAACGCAGTTATCATGTCTCTTGGTCAATACTGGAAAATGATGTTGGTAAACCAAAGGAGAATAAGAATAAGAAAAAGAAAATAGTTTTGCTTTCTCTCACATAAATTGTAAGATTGTTTTTAAAATGTCATTTTTCTAACTGTTGACTAAAGATTCACAATATCTGGGCTGGAGAGATTCCTCTGTAGGTTAAAGACACTTGCAACCAACCTTGACAATCTGTGTTCAATATCCAGGACCCACATAATGAAAGGACAGAATTGACTTCCACAAATGGTCCTCTGATTTTTGCACCATGTGCACAATGTCACACACATGTACATACACAGGAGAAACCATGAAAAAAGAAGGCAAAAAGAAGGGATTCCCAATAGTTGTTAAGTTACACTTATGTATGATGTTGAACACTGAAAGAATTTGTTGAAATTATCATATATGTGTGTGTTCATATATATATATATCTATATATATATCTATATCTATATATATATATCTATCTATATCTATATATATATATATATACAGTTGACTATCATTGACTTGTTCAGAAATAATTCCATTCTCTCAATGAACTAGTTGAGAATACGCTGACCATGTAAAATGATGTTACATTTGATGAAATTTCAAGGTATCATAGTGCCACAGTATGTGAATAGTATGAAGTTAATACATTAGACTAGTTGTTCTCAACTTTGATAATGATGTGAAACTTGAAATACAGTTCCTCATGTTGTGGTGACCTCCAACCATAAAACTACTCGTTACTTCATTAGCTGTAATTTTGCTACTGTTTAGACTCATAATGTAAATATCTAATACATAACCCAAAGGGGTCGCG
The DNA here is from genome assembly GCA_902729485.2 of Mus minutoides. Lineage (NCBI taxonomy): Eukaryota > Metazoa > Chordata > Mammalia > Rodentia > Muridae > Mus > Mus minutoides. The sequence goes on along the minus strand of CACVCL010020328.1, from coordinate 56,232 downwards.
ACCCACAGGTTGAGAACAGATGCATTAGACTAAGGATGATGGAAACAAAATGCTTACAGATAACTAATTATTTGAGAGCATCTTCAGTTTTCAAGCTGAAGATATATGCAAGCAAGTATATATGCTGGAGCATACTGCAGACATATCCTCATATTTTGAGCCTCAGGAACTTCAGTGCATAAATCAGCATAACAGCAGTACCCTGGGAACGGGCTGCTTGGTTTACTGTTTCCAAAATCACATGTAGCTTCTTATTCACCTCTCAAGATTCCTCATTCAAGACAGTGTTATTGCAGCTGAACGTATTATGCATTCATCTGCCTATAGGCTTAAAAAACCCATCCATTAGGTCCTAAACTTGTGTCCTAGACTTACTTCACCTTTTGACAGTCTTGACTAGCTCTCACGTTTTTTTACCCCGGGGATTTAACTCAGAAGAATGTCTAATTTATAATGTCCAAAAGGGAATTATCATCTTTTCTCAAATCGGCTTAGTCGATATCAAATCCATTCATCTAGTTGACTTCTTTGGAAACCTGGAGTCATGCTGATTACTTGTCATTACAGTTCATGTCAATAAATCAACCTGTTGTAACTTTTATTTTATTGAGTCATATGTGGTGTTTTTTATCTGCAGTCCTATTTGCAATGTCAAGTTCTAGTAACTTAGCGCCCATGCTATCTCCCTACATATAGTCTTTATTGTGTCAGGTATGTTCATCAAGCTGCAAAATCTTCTATGATTAGATTTCTGCCACCTTGGCTCACATCTTTCCTGAATCCTGTTTCCCCATGTGGATCCTGTCATGCCCATGATCTTTGTTATCTTGATACCATTGCCAACACTGTCCCACTGGAAGGAGATCACCATGCCTCTTTTTCACATCATAGTTCCTAGTTATAGCTTAAGATGTGATACTGGTGACTCCCCAGAACAGCAGTTCTCAGCCTCCCTAAAGCTGCAACACTTTAATACTGCTCCTCATGTGGTCATGATCCCCAACCATAAAATTATTTTGTTGCTACTTCATAACTGTAATTTTGCGACTGTTATGAATCATCATGTAAATATCTGATATGTGCAGGATATTTGGGGGTCGAGACCCATAGTTTGAGAACCATTGCTCCACAGAAACCATGCTCCCCTTTCAGCTGGGTTATGACCCAAGCATCCTCAGAAGCCATGGAGCGGTATCTCCCTCTGACCTTACTATTAGATCCTTCTATTTCTCCTGTACTAATGAAAGAGAAGCTGGAACGTGAGCATCTTACTTACTTAGCCTTATTCTGGAGCCACCATAATAATGACAATCTATCATAGACATTTGGGAGAGAAAAGAGTGAATGAATGGAAGAGTGAATAGCTTTAGGAAAGATGGATATTGGCTGTCATCAAGATCTTATTTTCTTTCTACATCACTACTAAAGTGTTATCATTTTCTCTAAATGTTATGGATTGTTGCCTAAACTCACACATTAGTGTCTTTTCAGACCTCATTGAAAACAAGCTGTCTATCTCTCTAATGAATCTAACTTATGTCAAGCCATACACGGTAGAGATACTAGAGAACAGGGGTGGGAGGGATCCAGAGAATTCGACTGATTAGTGGACAATGTCTGATGTTTTCCAATATCATACCTACCCCATTAATATGTATACCTAAATCATAATAATCAAAATGCAGTAAAAATATATAAAGAATAAAGACTTAAAACCAGAAATAGTATATTGAAGTATATTATCATTTTCATAAGGGTAAGCATTAATAGTAGAAATAATAATCAAAAACATTCTGGCAAATGGATCTCAATGATCATTTAAATGAGTTCATTATTTTAGTTTTTTTTCTGAAAACATAGATTTTCGTGACTTGTAAGTGAAAATAATATTGCCCAAGGAATTATTTATTCTCAGAGGAAGATAATATCTTTCAATTTCATTTTTGAAATTTTAATGTTTAATTCATTCTCAAAGAGGTATATTGGTATTGTGTGTGTATGTGCATGTACATATGTATGTATGGGTTAGTGTGGAGAAGTTCACAGAGTCTAGTCTGGCTGTCAATCCCTGTGAAGATGAAATTACAGGCAGTTAATGGGTAGTTGCTGGTAGGTTGGGTGCTGGGATATAAATCCTGTCCTCTACAAAACAGTAAGTGCTCTTAACTTCTGACCTACTGACCCACTTATTTTTCCCCATGAGTTCCTTGTTTTAAGATGGTAAATGCTGATAAAACAGCTAATGTTTTAATCCAAAATTTGCCAAAATTAGTGGGTATAAAAGAAAGCTAAATATCCTTTCAAGTATTTGTTTATCTCTACTTTAGGGATCTTAGTTGTAACTTGAATGACCATGTTAAGATGTCACATGGCTGCATGTTTTCTACAGAAACATGGTTACTAGTTTTTGTAGAAATTTAAGTTTTAGGACTTCACAGACATTAAATGGAATGGTGTCTGTGAGTGGAATGAGACTCTATTTAAAGTGTTGACAAGGTGGCTATCTTGTGTGTAAGTTGAAGGCAAATCCATTTTGTATCTGGAATATTTCAAATAGCTTTGAGCATATTCCCTCAGAATCCAATCTGCACACATCTTTGGCCCTTTTGCACCTTGCCAGATAATTATTGGCACATTTTCTGTCTTTCCAAACAAATAGCATGCCAATAAAAGATACTCTAATTGAGTCTGCAGGGAAAAATGTTATCTACAGGAAACTTTGAAATGCACATCTTAAGTTAGAAGACATATTGTCCTAACAATGTAACCAATAATACGAAGAGTTATAATCATCACACAAGTAAATTGCTTCTGGAAATGAAAGGTGAAAAAGGACATTTTAATATTAACTCTCTCATTTAAAGATCTCTACTTTGATAAGGATTTATTTGTGACATGACAGCTATTAGGAGCCAGACCAGCTTGTTTCATCTCAGAGCTGGCAGACAGAAGTGTGGTGACACTTTGGCTTTCTTACAGAATCTAAGAGCCCAGAGATAGAAAAGGGTCTTGAAAGCAGCCCATTCAATTGGTATGCAGACTTCTCAAAGCAGTAGAGAAGCAAGCTCCTTAGATGGACCACAGCTAGGCTGAGGCCAATGGTCTGACTTAATTTTCCCTGAGGTCCTAACACTTGGGTTACTGTTACCAATGGAGAAAGGACTCCCTAAATTATCCCACTTCTCAGTTAAAACTGTAGTCCTGAGAGGACATCTTTGTCTTGCCTTGTTGACCAGCTGGTTAATTACTGAAAGAGGGCACAGGAAAGGCTGTAACCAGGATGTTTGCTTTAGGTTCTGAGCATGGTTCCTGCTCTACAATAATCTGCACAATGAAGCTCTCCAGGCTACCACTTCTCTGCTCCTCTGCTTCTGGTATCTCTACCTCTATGTCCACTACAGTGAACATGTCCTGGAGATGGTACCTTACACAGATCCTCTTAAAGTGCTGGATGCTGCTATTGACCCATGGCCTGACATAAGACTCCACACCAGGAAGCTCAATTGCAATACAGGGATATCTGAGCTGAGGATGATGAGTATAGGATATAAAGGTGCACAAGCTAGCACCGTCGCCATGTGGATTCCTAAATAGTTAATTTTAGGCTATATGAGAGCTAGAGGATCAGCAGCCTAGATTTAACAACAACAACAACAACAACAACAACTAAGGATGCTGAAAAGAAAATTATGATAGTGACCAAAATACATTGGAAGGCACAACAGTTGTCCTGGGATAGTAGCTCAGTTCTTGATACAGCCTCATAATTCAATTCCTTTCTTGGCTTGACTTTCTTCTAAACTGTCTGTAAAGGTAAGAGAAACTTCACACTGATATTGTCGAACATCTCTTGCTTAGACATAAGGTCAAACTTTCCCAACTTTTTTTGCCTTTCTCTCAGGCAAATGTTTGGTTGAAAGGTATCTTAATTACTGTTATATTGCTGTGAAAAGATGCCATGACTAAGGCAACTCTCAGAAAAAGAAAGCATTTAGTTAGGCCTGGCTTACAGTTTCAGAGGGTTAGTTCATTATCACCATAGTGGGAAGCAGACAGGCATAGCACTGGAGCAGTAGCCCAGAGCTGTATATCCTGATTCGCAGTAGAGAGTAGGCAGAGATGGAGAGAGAAACTGGGCCTGGTGTGGGTTTCTAAAACCTCAAAGTCCACTTCCTATAACACAACTTTGTTTCAACAAACACCATGACCCAAGAAAAAAAAATTTGGGAGGGGGAAGAGTTTATTTTTCTAACAGGATACAGACCCTCTTCCAACAGAGCTACAACTTTTAATTTTTCCCAAACAGGTCCACTTCCTGGTGACCAGCATTCAAATATATGAGCCCATGGAAGTCATTTTCATTTAAACCCTTACCAAAGGACAGTGACACTGCCTCCTCACTCTGAGAAAAATGTACAATTGCTTAGCTCAAATCAGTGAATGCATACACATCATCTACCTTGTCAGCACATGGAATTTAAATATTCCCTCAAAGCTCAAATGCTGAGAGCTGGAACGTTATCCTTTGGCAGGTGCTGGACTCTTCAGGAGCCTTGGCTTAGTGGGAGCTGGTCAAGCCATTAGGAGCATGCCTTTGAAGAAGATGCTGCTCTATCATCCCCTTCTTCTTTTGCTTCCTATCCACCACAAGTCGAATTGTTTGCCCTTTGCACTTGGGAACTGAAGCACAAATCACAGAGGGATGCTGTTTACTGGCTTGCTTCCTCTGGCTTGCTCAACTACTTTTCTTATACAGCCCAGACCCACTGCCTAGGGAATGGTACTGCCCACAGTGGTCATATAGCAAACAAAAAAATGCCCCACAGATATGCACACAGGTGTTTGATGGAGGCAATTCTTCAATTGTGGGTCCCTCTTCTTAAGTGTGTGAAGCTGTCAACCAGAATTAGCTACCACATCTTGCATGGAATTTGACTTCACAAAATATTCCACGGGTATTTATAGGTGTTCTTTAGCATGATTATGCAATGGCATTACTGCTTTCTTTATAAGGTCAAGTAGAAAGTAAAGAGATTTGTTATTATTTAATTTATTTTGGGGATGTGCTATAAATAGTTAAGGGCCTGCTATGCTACTGTACAAAACTATCAACTGTATTTCAGTAGAAAAAAATGAAAGGCAGTAAAAACCAGTGATACAAAAAAATCCAAATTTATGAGACAGCAAAAGGAGGAATATCAGGTTTTATTATAAATGTGTTTGTTGTGACTTTATGTAAGTAGAGGTTTTTCTAATAATACCCAAGCATAGACTACTGATAAACAGAAGTGTAGTCAGAGAGGGTAGAAAATGAAAACCAGTTAAATTTATTGAAGATTAACTTTATAAGAAAGCATTTGAGAAAAATATCAACTACACACAGATACCTAAAACTTTCGATATATGTTATATTTTAAAAATATTTACAAGTGAGGGCCTAATGAAACAAGACATTCTGTTAGCAAATGTCTTTCCACAAAAACAAGAGGTGGTATATAAGCTATATTCTTGCTTCCATTCCCTCCAGTTAAGGAAAACTTATGTACAAAAAGTTAGTTTGCCCGATGTGGTCCATGAATACAACACCTTCGTTACAAAGGAGAATGCATCTCCATATTTGGGTTGCATCCTTCCATTTATGTAAACACAAATGAGCTCACTGGGGTGTTGACTTGAAACATGCATGTTTCTGACGTGGAGTGAATAGACAGGCTACCCTGAGCCAGTGCTGTGCCCCAAATGGAAGTTTAATGATATATAAAGTGAGTGCACACAGAACGGATTGTCTTCATCAGCAGGAATTTAATAACCAGATGGTCTGGTTGTAGTGGTACAAGGCTTTAATTACTCCACCACTCTGGAGGCAGAGACAGGTGGATCTCTGTAAATTCAAGGCCAGCCTGTTCTTATAGTGAGGTCTAGGACATCCAGGGATGCATAGTGAGACCCTGACTCAAAAAACAAACAAGCAATAACAAAAAGAATTTAATAACCAGAGGTGTCTGTAAAAAACACTCCCATGACTGAAGCATGGAAAGAATGTTGGATCTGGAAGAGAACACCCAACCTCCAGTGACTTCAGGCAGGAGAAACAATATAGCTGACCCTTCCACAGCACTGACTCGGAATAAAGAACACGTCAGAGTGCATATTAGATATTAGCTCACTTAATTCTCATAATAATCATTTGTAGTGATGATGATATTCTAATATTGTAGAGAGGAAGTTGAAACATACATTTAGCTTTTAGCCATATATACCAAATTGTTATGGGACAGATATCTAGCAGTATATTATTTTATTTTGGGCATGTTTAATGTCTCTGAGAACTATAGTTATCTAATGTGAATTGTATTTCTATGACCAGTGACAATACTATGGGCAAAGCAGGCATTTAAAGAGAAAGCCAACCAACCACAAAGTACTTGCTCAGAAGGCACAAAGCAAGTTGTTCTATGCATACGCATTAAGCACAGTCTATTCCAATCTAACTGCTTTCCAACATGGAAACCCCAACCCAGGGCACCCCGTAAGTGGTTTTAGCCAAGCCTTAGAGAGGAAGCAACAGCAAATCTGTATGTCAGAAACAGATCCACACAGAGAACCCCTGAAAGGAATTCACAAAGGCAGTTCTACTGTATGTAAGACTTAAAGCTAAATTTTAAAATTACATTAAAGGAATAAAGAAATTTAAAAGCAATCCCAGTTACTTCATCAATCAGGGGGGGTCTGTCTTTCTACTTTTACCAGTTGTGTTCCTTATTGGAAGCACCCTGAAGTGTGGCTACTGTTTCCTGCCACAAATAAACTCATATGCTTGCCAACAAGACAAATGTATGTGTAGCAACTGACAAATTAGCTCTCATTGCACAGCTGCTCTGCAGAACTGGGAGGAGAGCCCAGGAAACCTTCAGCTCTTTTTAGTTTAAGAGGCTGTTGGATGCTGGGCACTATAGACCATCATAGCTATTATGATAATGTTATTCCAAGGATGAACCATAAGAAATTTATTTTCTTTCTCCTATTTTCCTCTTTGAAATAGGGTCTGTGTGTTCCAGGTTGGCCTTGAACTTGCTATGGAGTCAAAAACAACCTAAAATTTCTTATCTTCCTGCCTTTACCCCGGCAATGCAGTGATTATAGGAGTTCACTATTATTCCTCATTTGCTAACTGCTGGTATTGAACTGAGGTTTTCTGCATGCCAAACAAGCATACTACACACTGAGCTAGAGCCTCAGGGGCTTTTAATGAACAAATGTGTTGTTCCATATCTTACTTTCCCAGTAAGTTCTTGGGAAAATCCTCATGTGTGCAATGCTTGACTCTCTCAGCCTTCAATTCAGGAATGCAAAATAACAACCTCCCTTTTTCTTTCCTGTTCCTGCACTTATTACAATGGCCAACAGCATCACCTCCTACCAAGCTAAGGAAATTTTCTCCAGTTTGATCTATGAGAGAACTCGGCTATTTATTTGGTGGGACCTGTTGACTCTTCTCTGTCCTTTAGGTTCTTTAATGTTTGACTGTCTACGGCCTTGAATCTGTTTTGTTGTTGTTTGCTTGTTTTCCTACAATGACTGTCACTGGTTAGGCTCTACAGCGGTGATAAAATGTACCTGGAGATCTTCAGCTGCCATGCTGCCCAGATCTCCGCCTCTCAATTGTATTCCCACATTGCTCCTAGATCCACATCCCATAGGGTACTGGGAGCCAACAGCTGTGCACTGAGGATGCTGTGCGGGTCCATCATGGGCACATACAGTGTTTATAAAGAATGGTTTAAGTCAGGGTGGATATGGTGTTCGTTAGACACTTCCTTATTTATTTATTTATTTATCTATCTATTTATTTATTTATTTAATACATGTTTTATATTTATATAGCACCTGCTTCAAAAGCCTTAAGTGCTCTACAGACATTACTACCTCTTATTTATCCCACAGCAAACCTGAGAGGCAAGTATCACACCTTTTATAACAGCAAGAGACTAAAGCTTTAGTGAAGTTAAGTGGCTTCCCAGCCTCACACAGCTGAGTCCACTGGAACGCCTTAGCCTCCCAGCTCCCAGCTGGGGAATCTTTAATGAAAAGTATCTTCTACCAAAGTGTCAAGAGCGGCGCCATGTGAAAAGAAAATTTCCCTACTGTCATCAAAGAAAGAACCCCGCTCCCCCCGCCCTGGCAGCTGAGGTTGTATGGATACCAGGGGACATTTCCTTCTTTCCTCTTTGTATGCCTCTTGTCTCCTGTCTGAAGTGACCTTCTAAAGGTAAAATTCCAGAGACAGAAGAAGTCATGGGACTTAGATGTGTGTATCAATTTAGAATATTTACTGTTAGTTACAATAAGTCATTAAAACTTTTATTCTAATCTACAAAACAGTTAGTGCATGCACATGTGCGTGTGTGTGTGTGTGTGTGTGTGTGTGTGTGTGTGTGTGTGTGTCGCGTGTCATGTGTATGTGTTCAGAAGTGTGTGTGGAGGTAAAGGAAAACTTGAGGCAGTGGATTTTTTTCTTTTTACCATGAGGTTCTAGTGACCAAACTCAGTTGTCAGGCCTGGCAACAACAAACATATTTACTACCAAGATATCTCACTGAACTGAAACAAAGTCTCACAAATGCAGTCCAGACTGGCCTGGAACTTACTCTGTAGCCCAAACTGGCCCTAAAGGCATGAAATTCCTCCTGCCCCAGGACCCTGGGTGTGTGTGTGGGGGGGGGGGGTTACGTATATGAACCACAGTGCTCAATTAAGTGTTTTAAACAAGCACAATTTTTCTAGTTTGGTAATTTGGCCAATCTATCCCAAAATGTGATTCAGTGAACAGATTCCCCAAATCACAGTACATTCAGTTTGTCTGTCACATGGCATACATGTTCCTAGAGTAATCATAGGTTCTAAAGTCATATTAAAATAAAATTTTAAAATGAGAGTTTTGAGGGCAGAAAGGAATAAAGCACAAAATACCACAAAAACAAAAACAAAAAAACAAAATAAGTTTAAAAACACCCCATCATGATCCAAAGACATAAAGAAAACCAGAAACATCATTTTGCACACGCACACTCTACCACAACAGCATTTTGCACAAGCACAATCTACCACAGCACACTTTCAGAAGGGAAGGGCCTGTGGGTTGCCTACAGTAGTTTCAGGAGACCTCCCATAGGGTCTCAGCCCATATGTGCTTGACTGAGCTCATGGAACGGAGAGCGCAAGCCAAGGTCACCTCTGGTGTCTGGGTGGTGCCTTGCCTCAGTTCAGCTGGGTACATTTTCTACAAACATTTACAAAATCAAACTCCCAAACTGCCACACGTTCAAAATGTTCCCTGGCATCCCTTAAGTTTGGAATCAATTTACGTTTGGAACAAAAGCTGTAGCAGAACACAGTGTGACGTTACAGACCTGATAAGCAAAGCAAGGCAAGGCACACCCTTCATCCCAGTCTTCTAGGAAGGGATAGAGCTAAGCAGCTTTCTACAGTAGGAGAGCTGAGAAACTTCATCTGCTCCTGCAAGCTCCCAACTTCAGGAGGGAGACGAGTCTGCAACATTTTCTGAAATGACTTAATGTTCCACCTCTATTTTGAGGCGGAAAAAATTTTTAACATCATCTAAAAATTGGGTTGATGGGTGCCATGGTTGGGTAAATGTTTCTCTCTGGAATTGTTTCATTTATGTTGTTATAAAATGTAGGGCAAATAATCTTCCTAGGGCAGAAATAAGTTACAGCCTAAGTTTTTCTTTTTTAAATTAATTTTTTTCTATTAATTAATTTATTTATTCACTGTACAACCCAATTACAACCCCCTACCAGTCTCCCCTTATGTAGCCCCTCCCTCCATCCCCTCTCCCCTTCTCCTTTGATAAGGGGGAATGCCTCCTCTCCCAGGAGCCACTCCACCCTAGCACATCAAGTCCCTGCACGACTAGGTGCAGCCTCTCCCCGTTAGGGAAACATGATCTATAGGCAGGCAACAGAGATATGGAGAGCCCCTGCTCAAGTTGTTGGGAGACCCTCATGAAGACCAAGCTGCACATCTGCTACAAAAGTGCAGGGGACCTAGCTCTAGCCCATGTATGCTCTAACCCATGTATGCTCTAACCCATGTATGCTCTAGCCCATGTATGCTCTAGCCCATGTATGCTCTAGCCCATGTATGCTCTAGCCCATGTATGCTCTTTGAGTGGTGCTTCAGTCTCTGGGTGTCCCCCAAGTGTCCAGGTTAGTTGACTCTGTTGATCTTCTTGTGAAGTCCCTATCCCTTCCAGGTTCCTCGATCCTTCCCCCAACTCTTCCATAAGATTTCCTGAGCTCTGTCTAATGTTTGGCTCTGGGTCTCTGCATCTGTTTTGGTCAGATACTGGGTGGAGCCTCTCCTCCTGTCCTCGAGCATAACTGAGTGAGTGCTATGGATTGGTTCTTGTTTATGGGATGGGTTTCAAGTTGGGCCATTCCTTCAGTCTGTGTTCCATCTTTGTCCTGGCACATCTTGTAGGCAGACAAACTTTGGCTTGAAGGTTTTGTGGGTGGGTTGATGTCCTTATCCCTTTGAATTTCTAATGGCCAAGAAACACTTAAAGAAATGTTCAATGTCTTTAGTTATCAGGGAAATGCTAATCAAAATGACTCTGAGATTCCACTTTACACCCATCTGAATGGCTAAGATCAAAAAGTCAAGTGACAGCACTTGCTGGGGAGGATACAGAGCAAGGGAACACTCCTCCATTGCTGGTAGGACTGCAAGCTTGTACAACCACTCTGAGAATCAATTTGGCAGTTACTCAGAGAATTACAAATAGTTTTACCTCAAGACCCAGCTATACTACTCCTGTGTATATACCCAAAAGATGATTTACCATACCACAAGGACAATTGCTCAACTATGTTCATAGCAGCTTTATTTACAACAGCCAGAAACTGGAATCAATCCAGCTGTCCCTCAACCAAAAATGGATAAAGAAAAATGTGATTTGTTTACACAATGGAATACTACTCAGCTACTAAAAACAAGGACATCATGACATATGCAGGCAAATGGATGGAACTAGAAAACGTATCCTGAGTGAAGTAACTTAGACCCCCAAAGGACATGCATGGTATGTAGTTACATAAAGTGGATGTTAGTCATTAAGTAATACCCATATTACCATCTACAGACCCAAAGAAGCTAAATAATAATAATAATGAGGGCCCAGGGGGAGGATGCATGTATCTCACTCAGAAGGAGAAATAAAATAGTCATCAGAGTTGAGTGGAAGAAGCTAAATGGGTAGGAGAGGAGGGTAAGGGAAGGGGGCAGACTAAGGTGTGGGGGGAGAGGTAGGAGGAGAGGGCAGGGAAAGAGATTAGAAATTGGGGGTGAGTTGGTGGGGCATCTCTAGGATGTGCCAGAGACTTGGGGTGGGGGAGGCTCCAGAGAGTCTATGAGGGTGACTCTAGCTGAGACTCCTGGCAGTGGGGATATAAAGCCTGAAGTGTTTTGTTTGTTTGTCTTGTTTTGTTTTAGTTGCAATAAAGTTTTCAAAATGTTCTCAGTGTTTGTAACATGGCTGGTTATATAGCTTTGGTTCACAGTACAAAGGAGAAATGGAAGGTGAATAAAATGTCTACTTTGAGGTAGGCAATCTTTTCAGCATGACTTACCATAAATCTAAATTTATACTCAGTAAATAAAAAATGAGATTTTACAGGTATTGGATTTTATAAGATTTTCATTTGATCCTAATGTCCAAAATCAAAACCATTTTTCATGAAAAGATAGAAAAGGGAGTATGCAGACATTTTGATACTAATGTGTTCTTTACTGGTTTAAAATTCACATTATCTTATTGAAATTTTCACCCGTCTTTATATTGCTTTATTTCTTGGATGAAAATCTTTTATAATAGATGTAGGAAAACTAAAAAATACTTATTTAGTCATTCATCAACAAGTCTGTTATGGGGGAAAGTTGATAGAGATTAATCTAATTTAATTATTTTAATATAAAAGGTAAGGATGAGAAATAGTCTTTGTAAAATTTCTAAGGTAAGGGCTAGTAAAAAGTCTCTCACCCAGTAAGTGCACACCATTAGCAACATTTGTTGGCATTATAATGTATACAACACGAATCAAACTAACTAATGTGCCAAGCAACTTAGGAAGAAGCCAGTAAATCACTAAATTAGAGGACGTTTAAAAAGTAAACCTTGTGGTATTTAACCAGCTTGGTTTGTATCCTTGAAAATCAACTGGGAGAAAGATACTAAAAAGCATCTTCTACCAGGAAGTATAGAGGCAACCTGACGTGGAAGTCCTTAGAAACCTCTTATCACCTTTATGGAGAAGCAACTCACCTTACCTGAATTGAACCCCCAAAACCAGACTACCAAGGCTTTTTCCTGACCCAGAATGTGCCCTCTAAGAAGAGACTTGACCCCAATTTGGCTCTAGAAGCAACTGTTAATCTCATGGTTGCCTGACATTTTGGGCACAACTTAGAGAAAAGAATTTAAAAATTTAAAGGCAACTGAGGGAACAGGGTCTCCATAGAGACAGATCGAATGAGCTCCGAGAATGTAAAAAGTCATGCTGTTTGTAGAGCTACGCATAAGGTCATGAAAGAGCCAAGAGTGCCCGAAGTCCTCAACTTTGGCTGATTTCTCCTCTGTGCAAACAGAGAGTGAGGGGAGGGGAGGCTGCCAAGGGAGAGTGGGGTGGGGGTGGGGTGACACAGTGTAGGCTTGCTTCAACACACAAAACTAGAAGACTTCCTGTTTGTAGCTGCCTTCATCCATCACTCTCTGACCAGTAAGATCACAAATCAGATGGTTTATTGGGCACAAGAGACAGACCAATGCAAACTTTTCTCCTAAGTCACTGAATAAGCAACAATGATAACCAACCACTGTAACAAAAACAAAAACAAACAACCAACAACAACAACAATAAAACCTTTATTTAAGTGGTAAATACGGTTTCCAGAATAGCTGAAGCATACTTAATATGTCCAGTTTTGAACAAAAATAAAAAGAAGTAGGAAAGGAAATAAGAAAGTATGACCATACATAGGAGAAAAAACCTGACCTTTAAAAGTTATTATTGGGGAAAGTCCTATCAACCTAGCCAACAATAACAACAGACCATACAGAATATTATCACATTGTTGATTTGTCTAAGTTCACAGACAATATGCTTTCACAAATGCCACTGGAACTTTTTAAAATACAGTGAATAACCACTTTTCCAGCTGTTAGAGCAGAAACTGCAAATGGAGAAACAGCTACCAGCACGCAAGAAGTGAACCTGGTCTTAATCTCTGGCTCTGCTGTAATTCTCCACAGCATAGTCATCTATTTAATTAAATACTGCCTGCGTTTCTAGTCTTTCAAACTGAGCCTTCTCTCATTCAGGGGCGGGGAGGGGGATCCTGGGCAGAGGGGCAGTGTCTGCTTCCGGAGCCAGGACAGCTGCTTTTTATTTCTTTTTTTTTTTTTTATCCGCAATCACACATGCAGCCCAGTCTCAAGGAGGAAAGAGCCTGGTTGATTCCTGAGGATTTCAGGAGTATCACAGAATGTGCTCGAACAATCAAGTCATTTCTCTTAAAACTTGGAAAGGAAAATACCATGTGTCTTACAGGCTGCTTCCTTCCCACCTCAGCAGCCCTGGCCACTGGGCTGGGTGCTGCCCTGTAATCTATCTGTGCAAGATCAATGTCTCAGAACCACTGAACACGGATTGGTCAGAAGGAAGCAGAGGAGGAGCCATTCATAACAGCCCCCCCCCCTCCCCGCGCCCCACTCCGTCTAACCATAAGAAATCAGCAGCCAGCACCAGGCTGCTCTGGCTCACAAGGATGCTCGCGAAGCTGAACTTCTGAGAGGCTGCGGTGTGAGTGTGGGCGCGCAGATGCAGACGCGGCTCCCAGCTGTACAGAGACTCTCAGGGAAAAGGACTCTGAAAAGACCCCGAGTGAATACTAAAGTGAAAGCCGCACTGAGAAAAAAGAAAAAAGAAGCAAACTGCAGACTGGTCAACCGAGAATGAGCATTCAGAAGCGCCAGCTTCTAAAGAGAGGATGAGCAGAGCCAAACCCAGAAGAGACCAACAACTCCTTTGCGAGCTCCGCTGCTTCTGACCCTGCTCCTGGCAGGCGCCAAGTGCAGCCTCCCAACTTCTACAGGCATACAGACTGGGAGAGAATCACTCGGAGCTTCCCTGGCCCCGGAGGTTGGATCAGTTCAAGGAGGATTCAAATCCAGCTGCTGCAGGAAGATGAACTCCACCCACCACCATGGCATGTATACTTCCCTCCACCTCTGGAACCGCAGCAGCTATGGGCTGCATGGCAATGCCAGCGAGTCGCTGGGGAAGGGCCACCCCGACGGAGGATGCTATGAGCAACTTTTTGTCTCCCCCGAAGTGTTTGTGACTCTGGGTGTCATAAGCCTGTTGGAGAACATTCTAGTGATCGTGGCGATAGCCAAGAACAAGAACCTGCACTCACCCATGTACTTTTTCATCTGTAGCCTGGCTGTGGCAGATATGCTGGTGAGTGTTTCGAATGGGTCGGAAACCATCGTCATTACCCTGCTAAACAGTACGGATACGGACGCCCAGAGCTTCACCGTGAACATTGATAATGTCATTGACTCTGTCATCTGTAGCTCCTTGCTCGCATCCATTTGCAGCCTGCTTTCCATTGCGGTGGACAGGTATTTCACTATCTTTTACGCACTCCAGTACCATAACATCATGACGGTTAGGCGGGTCGGGATCATCATAAGTTGTATCTGGGCAGCTTGCACGGTGTCAGGCGTTCTCTTCATCATTTACTCGGACAGCAGCGCTGTCATCATCTGCCTCATTTCCATGTTCTTCACCATGCTGGTTCTCATGGCCTCTCTCTATGTCCACATGTTCCTGATGGCAAGGCTTCACATTAAGAGAATCGCTGTCCTCCCGGGCACAGGGACCATCCGCCAGGGTACCAACATGAAGGGGGCAATTACCTTGACCATCCTGATTGGAGTCTTTGTTGTCTGTTGGGCCCCGTTCTTTCTCCACTTACTGTTCTATATCTCTTGCCCTCAGAATCCATACTGCGTGTGCTTCATGTCTCATTTTAACTTGTATCTCATACTGATCATGTGTAACGCCGTCATCGACCCTCTCATTTATGCCCTCCGGAGTCAAGAACTGAGAAAAACTTTCAAAGAGATCATCTGCTTCTATCCCCTGGGAAGCATCTGTGAGTTGTCTAGCAGGTATTAAGTTGGGGACAGAGTGCATACTAGGTAGAGACCTGCAGACTTTGTCACTCTGGCACGACCTGAGCAGTGTACTTCCCAGCAGCTGCCTCTTCTGTATAGTGCTTTGGTTGAAAATATCTACTGTATAAATGTAAGTTTGTGACTTTTGACATGGAAAAAAAAAGTCTCAACGTGTTATGTTTATTGACATGCTACTTTTTTGTTTGTAAAATGCTTATTTATGTTCTATATAGTATGGGTGTTATGAATTTACATGAAAGAAAAACAGACACTGTTATTAAAGTTTTGACAATGTTTCTTTCCTGTTATTTATCAAGGTTCCACACTTGTTCTTTCTGTAGTAGCAGAAATCAGAACCTTATTAAATGTGTTCCCAGCTGTTCTCATGTATTAACCCCACAGTACTGCAGAGGCACTGATCCCACTGTTTATGGGGAAGTATTTAAACACTAGATGCTTGATCATTTAAATGAGTCAGCTCTCTTAATGAAATTTCAAGCAATTGAATAAAAGCTTACCTATTATCCTTGCTGTTCAAATATACTGATGCTTCTTTTTAAATAAAGGAAAGAGAAAGGGGGAAGAAGCAGCTACTGAGGAGAAAGCGAGATTTCTGTCACATGCATTTCTCCAAGATGGAATGGTTCATTGTCCGAGACACAGAGTTCACACAGGCAAGTCAGTGGTGGTAGGGGAAATGCCCACTATTAAGATTAAAGTGTCCTGGTAAATATAAACTGTCCACGCTATGCTGAAATTTCCTATGCCAAATGATACCCCACCATAACAGAATGAATTCTTTCCGGCCTCTTACCAGGGATCCAGTTACTTCAGAAACGTCCAGAACAGCTCCCTCTGCACTTAGAGGTCCAGTATTCATTTCATCTTAGAGTTAATAGTGAGTTGTGATATCTTTCATGTGGTGTGGACTTGTTCACTTTCTGATTACTTTTTTGAGCTGGAATATAAGTGCTGAAGATCAAGTGTTTTAATTCCCAAGCCAAATCCACATCACAAAACATTTTGGGACAGTGTTTGTAAATATCTGAAATATGGAGCCCCGTGGTGCTTGCACATGACAAGATGGAAAGAGAACACAAACAGGGCCTGGAAGGTACAATAAAACACTCTGGTGTTCTTAGTCATGTCCAAGGATGGGGAATGCTTGTTTTCTCCAAAATAATGCCAAAGGTGTGGCCACCAAGCAACCAAATCTATGCTTTCTAGTCTGTGTATACTTTGAAATAAAAGGGATAAAATCTACATTAGGCCTATGACTAGAGGCAAACTTTCCTGTGATTCAATTGATATTGTCTCCAAATACTCATAGGCAGAGACAATGCATAGCAGTACATCTGAATTAAAATATGAATGTTTCACCTATTAATTACAAGGCTGAGAAACACTGAAAACATCCATGTGCAAATTTGTATCAAAGTGTAATGGTAAAGCCAACTGTTTCAAGGTGCTATCCTTTGAGCCACACTGCCACTACATTCATAAGATTAGCTGAGCATGCTCGCACACAGGTAGCATCGCAATCAGCTTGTGTATTGAAATTTCCTCCTAGAAGGAAGGGGGTAGGACATGCCACTGGGTCTTCTCTGTATTCACCAGTTCTTCCCAGCCATTTGTGTGCAACTTTGACCTAATAGAACTCAGACTGAGAAGAAAAAGGGGCGTGGGCACCCTGCGTGCGGCTGTGGGGAAGCTGTCATCCATGATTGGAAAAGACTCGCCACTGTGACTGCTTTGTGGTCACCTACACAATCATGTCAGTAGCCCTTCACTCATTTTCTTTAAGTAAGCCTAATGAGCTCATTTGATCTTCAGGGTGAACTTTTGTAGAATTGTACATGGGTCTGTGCTTGGGCCCATAGGAAGAATGGGGGAGAGATTGTTCATGTCTCCCCTAAGGAAGTCATTTTCACAGCAGCATTAATGTCCCCAGGGAAGGTTTGGAGCACAGAACAAGTTATGAAGAGACATTCTCAGCATGGTAAGACACTGGAGGCTAACAGCAGCTGTAAACAACATGGAAGCCTTCTGGTGCAGTGCATAGCTGGTCCAATGAAGAGTGGTTCCAAGGCTGGGTTTTAACCACACTGCAATGCTTCTGTTTTAAACAGAACTGAATGTCAGGTTTCATATAACCAACAAAGCCTGCTGAAATTTGGATCCTGAATGTTCTCCAGAGGTCCATGCAGTAAAGGCTTGCTCTTGCTACTGGAAAGTGGCAGAGTCTCTAGGTGATGGGACCTAGTTGGAAGACTTCCAGTCATTAGAGTGTGTTCTTGAATGAGATAGTGGCTCATGCCTCTTGCTCTCTGTTGCTCTCTGAGGCCATAAGACGAGTGTTTTGGGTCCAGCAGAAGCTGCCTTCTCCATGAAGAGCTGCTTCACTTCAGGGCCAGCACATAAAACTCCAAGGGTAGCCAACTTGAACCTATTCCACTTTATAACTCATCTCAAGTGCTTTTAATGGCAATCAGAAGCCGAGTAAGACACAGAGCGCCAAACAATAGTTGTACCTAGGTGGATTTTTTGTCCTGTTATCATTTCTTATTTCACACAATGACCCTGAGAAATCCTGAGACTAAGAGATATGAAGAACATCATATGCACACCCTGTCTCTGCAGCTCTGGTCTTTCCAAACTAACTTATTTCTCTTCAGGGGTCATCTCAGATGTTCAGAGGGAAGGCCTGCCTCTTNCCAAACAATAGTTGTACCTAGGTGGATTTTTTGTCCTGTTATCATTTCTTATTTCACACAATGACCCTGAGAAATCCTGAGACTAAGAGATATGAAGAACATCATATGCACACCCTGTCTCTGCAGCTCTGGTCTTTCCAAACTAACTTATTTCTCTTCAGGGGTCATCTCAGATGTTCAGAGGGAAGGCCTGCCTCTTCATGCTCACACATTTTCTTTTTTTCTGGAACAGTCTGTAGTGTTAGTACGTCCATTGGTTGTGGACCAGCTATTCACCAAAAGGCTCCCAAGATGTTTACAGCACACTGTGGGCCTCCAGTGTCTTACCATGCTGAGAATGTCTCTTCCTAACTTAATCTGTGCTCCAAACCTTCTCTGGGGATATTAATTCCCAATATTCTGTTTAAAAAAAAAACAATCTAGCCTCTAAGGGGATAGAAACTCCATAGGAAGACCAATAGAACCAACTAACCTGGACCCTTGGGGCTCTCAGAGACTGAACCACCAACCAAAGAACATACACAGGCTTGACTTAGGCCTTTCCACACATATGTAGCAGATATGGAGCTCGGTCTTCATGTGGGTTCTGAACAACTGGAGCTGGGGCTATCCCAAAAGCTGTTGCCTGTATATGAGACATGATCTTCTAGTTGGGCTGCCTTGTCTGGCCTCAGTGGGAGAGGAAGTACCCTAGTCTTGCAGAGATTTGAAGTGTCAGGTGGGGGGGACAGGGAAGGGGGCCTCACCCACTCAGAGAAGGAGAGGGGGGTGGGGAAAGATTGTGGGAGGAGATGACTGGGAAGGGGGCAGTGAACGGGATATAAAGTGAATAAGTAATAAATAAACAAATAAATAAATAAATAAATAAATCTAGTTTTCTGCAGAGGAACAGTTCTTACTCAGGTGATCTCTAATGGCTAGCTAGTATCCAGTAGTCTTTGGAGTTCCAAGTTCTCTAAATGTGTTGGTATAGGATCATTGTGATGATCTTATTATAGTTGAAATTCTAGGCTCAGCAAATAAACTTATATCTTGACAAGGGAGACTATAGGGTAAGAATTGAGGTGGAGATTTGGAGGGGGGAAGGATAAGAAACTTGACCTGCATAAAACAAAGACACCACAGTACACTGTCCAATAGATCAGATGTGGAGGAGTGCTTGTTCCAATTAGAGAACTTTAGATATATTAAGGACAGGTAATTGTGCTCCAGAGAAGTACATAAAAAACTTCACAATGGGGAAAGCAGATTGTGTTTTTGTTCCCTCAGGCCTGCCTCTAATGAGAACATTGGGGAAAGGCATAAAATGTTATCCAACTACAATATTTAGATTACAGATTGATCCCCATGCCCTGAATGGGTCCATACTTCAGTCTCGCTTTCCCAATTGCTTCTGTGTGTTTTACTTCCAGTATCTTTACTGAAGTTCCTTCAGAAATAGGGATCTGATGCACATATTTTCTTCCCATGGAGTCTGAGGTACATGATAGAATAAAAATACATCTGATACAAATCATCAATAAGAAAAGTGTGCTTGATTTCTGGAAATGTTTTCCCAGGAAGACTCTATTTGGAATCTTCAATGTCCCACCTATTCAACAGTTGGGACTGAACCTTCCTACAGTGTGGCTGCTTAGTCTTATGTTCTCTCCCTTCCCCCTACTGGGTGGTTTTCAAGGCAGGACGAAAGGAACCACTGAGATGGATTTGAGAAGGAAAAGAGTAGGGCTTAGCTGAGTCACAGTCAGGAATGTAGGAATAGCAACCTCTAACTGATCTTCCGAAAATCCATGGTTAATAATTACAGCTATAAAATCACAGCTCAAGTGAATAAGGTTAAAGTCCACCACACCACATCAGATAATCCTGGCTTTACTAGGGTTGGTAAAAGCAGTCTGTAATAGTTTTCATTGGTCCATACAATGATGGAGTTAGGAGATAAAGCTGCTTGTCTATGAGCATACTGCACTAACTAAACCTCACACAAATGAGAAGCCTTCTTGCCCACAGCATCAGGGAGAGATCACATATGGTCTCTCATAAGTGGAAATCAAGGTATCACCTTCTGTCTGCAACACCCTCTCCCATGCCCCCATGAAGGATCTTCAAGAACAGTAAACGGTAGTACACGGTCTACTTTACGGGCTCAAAGCAGCTGACAATCAGCTAACAGGGTGAGGGCATAAGATTCCTGGTGGAGAAGGAAATAAAAATAAATGAAGAAGAGAAAATGAATGAAAGTATGCTTACTGGGCTATGGATCAGACATGTTAGCCCAACTGTCAAAAGATAACCAGGTAGGAAGACAAATAAGTAAATAAATTCATCAAACATGTGTGCATGAACAGAGACTTTAAATAAACCATCAACCCACCCTGATTGATGGCTCCAGAATTTCTACGTATGGAGACTGAAGATACGGTGTGGTTCAAGTGACTCACAAGGGGCTGTACCTTTCACTTGTGTCTTCTTGAAATGTTCCTGGAGGGAGCTTCTGTGGCACTGGTGCAGTTAGTAAGTATGGCCATTAGGCTGATTCCATCATGTAAATGTCTCCTCTGTTTGCTTAGAAGGCAATGAAGGTGGAGAGAGCCCTGTCTGCTCATTACCGGTCCATTAATTGAGTGTTATTCTAACACCTGTTTAAATCTGTAGGCTATTTTTTCCTTCAAATTTTCTCTTATCCATCTCAAAGCAATATTGTACATGTTATAGAGTCTTAATGAGTGCCTCTCAGCTGGCTTTATGCTCTTCCTTCGTGTTTTTTTCTACCCAATTTGCTCTGTTGTGACATGGTGATACACGACAAAAAAGGTAAGCCAAAAATAAATGTAGATAGTCACATTAGTTCACAGATCTAGCCCAGTAGTTTGCTTTGAGGGGCTTGAGATATGAGCACAGCCTGCTGCACCGAGCACTGATTGCCTGGCATCACAGAATCTTCCTGGGCAGAGCACACATCTACTTGAAATCAAAGGTGAGGAGAAGGACCACACACTTGCTGCGAAGATAATGCAGCGTAGTTATCAAGGGTTCAGAAGCAGACTTTCATCATGGGTCCCTATCATAGCATCAGCAAAAGAGAAGAAGGAATAAAGAAAATTCACCAAAATTAGTCAGTTTAAAGTACAAACACATACGTGTTCCTGGACTGTTCCCAAAGAAGAATAAAAGTTTCCCATAAAATAACCACCAAGATTTCAGTTATAGCGTTATATGGCGCATTGAGAAACAGTCACTGAAAATGTCAACTTTATCAAGTTGGGGAGAATGCCTAAAGATAACCGAAAAGCATTCAGATTTGTCAACAAAGTAGCAGGAGCAAACTGTTCTAGATCCTCTTACCTTCAAATGCAAAATGATCAGTTGCCCCTAAGGAGTGTATGGAACATGTATCATGAACCAAAATAGTTGTTATTTGATTTTTTTTTTTGTTACAGTTAACTATAGAAGTGCTACTGCTAGGTTAAGATGTTGCAAAGTCCACATCACCTTCTAGAAACATCAATCCAAAGACCACCAATGCAACATCTCATTTATTTAGACTCCCTCAAGACCCCAATGTTTATGCAACATTTTTATTACTATGCCATTTAAAATTTTTGAGAGACAGGAAGTGGGGAAATATCTCACAACAATGTTCTGGTATCTAACACACAAACGCGCGCGTGCACACACACACACACACACACACACACACACACACGTGCTCTTCTATTTACTTTTACTGTATTACTGTTAGTTTGTGGGGGAAATGTAAATGTTAATAAAATCGTTTTAAATGAGATCAGATTTTTTTTTCCTGTGTTGGGAATTAAGCTCATGGTCATGCTAGGGAGGGGGTCTGTCATTGAACTGCACTCAACCTGAGAGCAGATCTTAAATCTCAATGCTATAATGTCTAAGTAGACACATAGTAACTGTCCATCTGCCCAGAAGCAATAGGAGCAGTGTTTGGCTCACATCCCTCTCTGCAAATAAACCCACTTCTCCCAGTCACAGAGACTGAGCACTGAAATGTGCTCTTTTCAATGTATGACTTTGCTGTTTCATTTCTTCATTGTTAACTCTACACCAGAATGTTTGCCTGATTCATATCTTAAAGGAATAAAAATTAAGTAAGATTAAGGATGTAGAGATTCCAAAAGCACTGGATTATATATATATATGTGTGTGTGTGTGTGTGTGTGTGTGTGTGTGTATGCACTAAAAATTAGCACAATAATAACACTTACTATTTTGAATATAAGTAAACAGACACTCTACTACCTGCATACGTTGATCAATATGTTGAGATTTGGATTAGGTGCATATGATAATTTAATTTGGGCTTGACTTTTGTTATGAATGAATACACTTAGATATAATAGATATAATAGCAGGGGTACACATAAACTCTCATCAGACAATTTCTTATCATCAATAATACAAATTGTTTTTGAAATTTGCAGTATCAAATCCAATATTGCAAAAGGCTAATTAGAAAGATAGTGCATCAAAAATAAAACAATCACTTAGCATATTTTTGAACCAATGCTCCTTAACCTTCATGCCATGAATTTTAAATGTTAACATAAAATGATTATCATCTAAGTTGATGTTGCTAAGGTACACCCCAGCTGTGTCTGAGAGGAGAGAAAGAGCATCTCTCTGGACTGACTATTGGTTCAAATCCCAGTTCCCTTGCACTGTGAGCTTCATTTTCCTAACACTGAAAGTGAGGATCCTAACTGTTATCTCATCATACATTGTCATGGACATTTGGGAATTTAAATGTCTGGCTAGTATAGATCTAGTATAGGACTTCTTACTATGGGCAGCCATATAACACTGACTAATCAAAGCATAATGGAAATTTCAATACTCTTGATCCAGGCAGTGGATCTGTTAGGAGGCGTGGTCTTGTTGAAGTGTGTCATTGTGGAGGTGGGCTTTCAGAGAGCTCCCTTCTAGCTGCCTGGGGACACCAGTCTTCTCCTGTTTGCCTTTGGAACAAGATGTAGAACTCTCAGTTCTTTCTACAACAGTGTGTCTGCCGGGACACCACTATACTTCCTGCCATGATGATAATGGACTAAACCTCTGAAACTGTAAGCTAACCCTAATTAAATGTCCCTTATAAGAGTTGTCTTGGTCATGGTGTCTCTTCATAGCAACGAAACCCTAACCAGTGGGCTCAATGGATTTTCTGACTGTTGGTCCTACAAGAGTTGAAACAGTGGTAATGGCATGGATGTCCCAGTGACCCAGTACAGAAAGCTAGTGATCACTCAAATCTGTTCTCACCATCTCTCTTGCTTCTAAGAGGTGGGATAAGTAAAAAATAAACCTTTTATTTGTAATATGTTGTTTTTTTTTTTTTTTTTTTTTTTTTTTTTTTTTTTTTTTTTTTTTTTTTTTTTTTTTTTTTTTTTTTTTTTTTTTTTTTTTTTTTTTTTTTTAAAGATTTATTTTATTTATTATATGTAAGTACACTGTAGCTGTCTTCAGACACTCCAGAAGAGGGTGCCAGATCTTGTTACGGATGGTTGTGAGCCACCATGTGGTTGCTGGGATTTGAACTCGGGACCTTTGGAAGAGCAGTCAATGCTCTTAACCGCTGAGCCATCTCTCCAGCCCCCATATGTTGTTTTAAATATGCAGAAAATTTGAATATTGCAAAATCATCCCTTTGAGATATGAATGGAATCTGGTAGGAAGCCAGGGTATTTCGGCACCTTGCTAACATCTGCTGCTTACTGGTGGGTTTAGTGTATGCTTTGACCTTATGCTTCTCAGCTCAGCCAGTGTCCTATATACTCTTTCCATGCATTCACTGATGAATGGATACAATGCATTTGTTTTTTGTTAATGTTCTCAGTCAGCAGGAAACCAAAAGTCTGTATTTGATGTAACAAATAAAGAATTCCTAATGCCCTCTAATGCTTCCTCTGATGAGACAGAGATGAGCTTTGTTCTAAGACAGAAATGGTCACATTTGGCCCTGGTTAGCTAAATTAATAATAATCAGTTATAATTATGAAGTGTCTTCACTGTCAAGAGTCACCTGGAAGATCCTCGAATATAATGCCAAGAAGAAAATGTCAGCAGCTTAGCTAGTGATTTCTGAAGTGAGGTCTGGCCAGGGGCTGCATCGCAAATGAAAGTCAAGAGTTTGATACTAAACCTAACACTGTACAGTATGAGACACTCCACTGTGAGATGCACATCACCATGGGCCATAACTCCAAAGTGAAAAGATAAGAATAAATTTGGTCATGATAGCACTAGAGAAAAAATTAAAATTTTGTTTGCTATGAATTTAGGTGTACCTAACTTGCATATTGAATTTTCAAAATTAATAATAATTACTGGAGTGGGAACTGGCTTAGTTAATAAAGTGCCCCCAGTACAAGCATGAGGACGTGAGTGACTCAGAGCCCTAGAAACCACATAAAGCAGGAGTGGTGGTGGGATCCTGTATCTCTAGCATGGAAGGAGCAATGTTGACCTTAGGCCTCTATACTCACGTGCACCTATATCACATACATGTGTGCATACACTGATAAGTACAGGCCACACACACATACACACATACAATACAACATACACATACAACAAACACAACATACATATAACACAACACACACATATAACACAACACACATACCACACAACGCATACATACAACATACATATACATCACACACATATACAGCACACACACATACAACATGACACACACACATATACAGCACAACACACACCAACAAAACTATCACTATAAATGACACATTCTGATTTTCTGTAAGTATCCCACTATCCTGTAGATTTTACCTAAAATCATACATACTTTACATTTTATTTATAGCTAGCATGATAGTAGCATAATTGTGCATATTCCTGGAACAAAATTAAATATTGAATATGGAATATTCAGTAGATACACACAATGAGTAATGATCAGATCGGGATAATTAACCTTTCCTTCCCAGACACCACCACTTCAGTAAACATACTAAAGCTTCTTGATGTTAACTTTCCCCTACTGCACTCTGCTTTGCCATAGAGCGTGGACACATATTCCTCTTCTCCAGCTTATTGTAATATCTGTTACCTCATCCATCCATCTATTCCTTCCCTCATCCATCTCTCTTCCTGGCATCAGGAATCACTCTTCTTCTCTCTTAACTGAAGTTAGTGCTTGTACCTTTCATATCTGAGTGGCAATATCCTGAATCTGTCTTTCTTTTCATGGTTTATTTACTTAATATGTCATCCACTAGCTCCAATTTATTTTTGTAAAATCATTGTACTTTTTTCTTTTTGTGGCTGAATAATATTCTGCTGTGCGCAAATTCTGCGTTTTCTTCATTCATCTGCCAACGAAAATACCTCAGTTGATTGCATATTTGGTTATTGGGAATAAAGTCACAATAATCATGAGAATGCAGATATCTCCTTAATATACTATTTTATCTCCTTTAGAAATATGTCCAGGATGGGAAAAACTGTATCACAAGTTTGTAGTATTTTGGGTATTTTGAGAAGCTTCCATATTCACCGTTATAATGGTGGCATTAATATTGCATTCATTCTAATTGTAAGAACAGGTTCCCTCTTTTTGTGTCCTTGACAGCACTTATTTTTATTTCACTGTGGTTTTTTTGACAGTACCCATCTGATTTGGGTGGGATGATGCTCTGGTTTTAATTTGCATCACCATCATGACTAAGTGACATGGAATATTTTTATATACACTTATTGGTCACTTGTGTTGTTTCTTTGAGAAGCACCTATTAAAATTTCTGTTTGGTTTTCCAATTAATCAATTAATTAATTAATTAATTAATTCACTTGAATATCCTGATTGCGACCCCCCCTTCTCCTCCTAGTCATCTCCTCACATGGCCCCAAACCCTACCTGGGTACCAATCCACCCTGGTCCCTCAAGTCACTGCAGGACTAGGCGCATTCTCTCCCATTGAGGCCAGACAATGCAGCCCAGTTAGAGGAACAGAATCCATTGGGGGAACCTCAAGAAGACCAAGCTGCACATCTGCCACATCTGTTTAGGGGTCCTAGATCCAGCCCCTATATATTATTTGTTTGGTGGTTCAGTCTCTGGGTGCTTCCAAGGGTCTAAGTTAATTGACTGATGGTCTTCTTCTGGAGTCCCTGTCCCCTTCAGGTTCCTTAATCCTTCCCCTAACTCTTCCACAAGACTTTCCGAGCTTGGTCTAATGCTTGGCTCTGAGTCTCTGCATCTGCTTCAGTCAGTTGCTGGGAGGAGTCTCTCAAAGGACAGTTATGTTAGACCCATGTCTGCAAGCATAACAGAGTTTAAGTTGAATTATTTGGGCTTCTGTTGTTGAAGATTTTTAGCTTTTTATATGTGCTGGATATCGTCAGACATTGGTGACAAATTTCTCTCTCATTTTCTAGGCAGTATTCTATGCATCTGATTTTCCCTTTGCTGTGTAGAAGCTTCTATATTGATAGACCACTCTCTGTTTCTGCCTTTATAGCCTGTACTATGGAGGTCTTCCTTATTCATATGTCTTGAACTTTTTACCTGTTTTTTAATCTTTTCAAAAACACAGCTTGATAATGGGAAATAATCTTTTTACTGTGTGGTTAATTTTATCAGCTAGCATTTGTTGGAGAATTTTCATGTTTGTGTTGTTCGGGGCAAACGTCCATGGTTTCCTTTTTCTATTGTGTCTTTAGCTGGTGTCAGATCAGGATAATGTTCTTGTGGAAAGGGTTTGAAATCAATCCCTTCTTTTCCATTTTCCAGACTAGTTCTAGTGGATTTAGCATGACACATTTATGCATCAATAGACTACAGTGAAATCAATTAATTTATGTTTGATTTTCATCTATGATTATAAATTTTTAAAGACATAAGGACCTGCTCCCTTCGGTTTTCTTTCTGCCCTTCCTGTTTGTTTTCTCTTCCATTTTTGATCCTGTAACAAACCCCCCAAACTTTAGTAATTTGTATTTTCACTCAAAATTTGAATTAAATTGGTGAGGTTTGTGAATAGAGGTTCAATACATGAAGCCTGTCACATGAGACTATGAATTTTGAGATGCACCTTAGGGAGGCATAAATATAAGTCCAGTTCCTATGGGGTCATAATATTCAGGAAATATAGGAAGACAGGATGGGATTGGCTTCTTTGGTTTAGCCTCACATACTTGTGGGGGACACACACAAACATAAACACCACACACACACACACACACACACACACACACACACACACAGATGTGTATAGAGAGATAGCAGTCAACCATCACTTAAACAATCCCTTGGTGTATCTTGCAGCCTGACACCTTTTGTCTATTGTCTCCTAGTGAGATCCACTACTGTACTGGAACTGCTCCTTCTGCCGTAACCCAAATCTGCACAACCAGCTGCACTGATCAATATCTAAACTGCATGTATGTGCGTTGTTTCCCCTGGCTCTGACTCCTGTTTTAAATATCCCTTTCCTTTGATGTTCCCCCAGATCACTCAGTGAGTCTTCCACAGCTCAGCACTTCACACTCTAGCTGTGCTCAAGCAGTTGATAATCTTAAAGGTCTTGAAGCACTGAGACACTAGTGTTGTCTTAGAAGTTCTCACATTTGACAGCTTTGCCTAATAACAGACTTGTGTGCCCAATTCTGTTCTGAACCTCTATACCTAGATTTCCCAAAGAAATCCTAAAATTGCAAATCAGCCTTGAACCTCATTCTTTTACAAAACTGTTGGCCTTGTGGCTTTCTCCATATTTAGCACTGGCACCTAGGTCTTTTCAATTACTCAGTTAGAACTCCTTGGTCACCACTGGTTCTTCTATTTTTATACTTCCTTTCAAACCATCAGGATAGAGTGTTGACCTTCTTGCTAAAACGTGTGCCTCTTTTTGTCATTCCCTTATGACTAAACCCAATTGCGGGGTCATCAACTGTAAGAAACATCCTTGTTTTTAAGCCTGATCATTGATGGCTTACTTTCAACAGAACATCCTCAAAGGGTTAGTTTGAACCAGACATTGGACGGCACCATTTCTCTCCCTTTCTTACTCCAAGAAGCAGCAGCAAGTCTGGAGGTAGGCCTGATTGCATCAGACAGACCAGACCGTGCCCACTTTAAGAATTCTGCATTGCTCTTCCATCTACCTTTCAGGAAAACTATGCCCTAAATATGCATACAGCTGACTCACTCACCCCTTCAAGTTTTGCTGAGATAGACCCTCATTAAAGGTTACTTGGGGAAGCCTTTTTTAAAGTCACAAGCCCACCAGTGAGTATTTCATTGCTTACTATCTTTCTCACAATAATCTACAGATCACACTGATCACCAAGATATCACTTTTATTGTCTTCCTCCATTCATGAACACCGAATATTGGGAGAGTACAAAGGACTTCATTTTCTTCAGTGATTGAGTCCAAGAGCCTAGAATGGGTGTCAGTTAGGGCAAGAGCTTAACTGAAACTTGCTAAGTGCATCCCAATGGAAAACATAAAGACAGAAGCAAGGAAAGCAGGTGGACTGGCTTGGCAGAAGCATAGTTTGAAGGCACTTTGCAGCTGGGCCTGATGACGTCACTGCTCATGACCCACGTGGTAGAAGAAGAAACCCAACTCCTGAAAGTTGTCATCTGACCACCGCTTGCACTCTGTGCTGTACGTGCTCCCTCTTGCACCCAGTAAATAGATGAACAACTAATAAACAAACAAACGTAATAAAAAGAGATACAATTTAAGGGCTAAATGAACAGTGACTGGATAATGAACATAGAGTTAATAGAGACAGTATAGCATGTGTGGTAGCAAATAATTCCAGTTCAGGGAAATGGAAAGTGGGAAGATTAAGAGTTCAAAGCCAGCTTTGGCTACATAGAGTTTGAAGACACCCTGGGACCCATGACAGAGTCTCAAAAGAAAACCACAAAAGAAACACCAGAGAAGGTGGTGTTATGATTGAAGCTAAATGAAAAATGCATTTTGAAGAATGAAATGTCAATCATCTCAGCAGCAAAAGGCAGGAATGATATCCTGCTAATTTTCTAATTAGGGATCTAGCGTGTTTTATCTAAGACTGGAACTCTTACAAAGATGACTGAGAACTTTGGTGAAAGCATAAAAAAAAATAACCCTAAAAGGATGAGCTAATTTCCAGCAAACTCCTGGAAGTGATATCAGATTCCTTGGCTCTCATATTGGAACGTAAACTAAAATGGGAACTGAAGAATTCAGTTCTCTATAATTCAGACTCTCACTTTAACAAAGCTTAGAGGAATGGGGATCATTTCCTCAGAATGAGTTCGCTTTAGAGATGCTCATAAGCTGAGGTTAATAAAAAAAAAGACCCAAAAAACCCAATACCTGCTAAAAGACTGAAAACATAGAATATTTACTGCGCACTCAGTAGTACAGAGAACTCATTTCCCTCTAATTTTCAGTAGCGGTTACTTCTTTTGATTGAGTTAATTTTTTCCTAGCTACACAAAGAAGTCACTCTCTGAAGAGATCTGCCAAAGAATCAGACTCTCAAAAGCACCAAAATCCCAGGAGGTGAACTGTAGCTGCCAGCACTGACCGCCCACCCGCCTGCCAGAAAGGAGCTGAACATCTCAGCACAGACAGGAGGACTGTCTAGGGCATTAGGAAGGTTGAGCATACTCCTTTTCTGCACAGAGCTAGAGACACCAGCAGGGTAGTCTTTCCATCATCTAAGGATGAGAGAAACCCATCTTTTCTTCAAATTGACAAGAGCAACCCCTTCCATGTATGTGCTACCCTTTTCTCTGAACAGGGAAGCCAGAGCACCAGCTACCAAGGAAAGTAGGCTTTAAGCCATGAATGGAGATTCCTGACCCACTCACAGCCATGCTTATGTGCATAAAGGGAATCGTGGCACATAATGCACATGTAATAGCCAAAGAGACAGCAAGAAATGGGTGGGCTAAGCAAGAGGTATGTAGGCATGCATTCAGGCTCATGGGCAAGTGTGATAGCAGTGTGTTTTTGTATGAGAGCTTGGCTTAACTGGACAGTGAGGTCAACATCCCTTCCAGTACCTTTAAGATTCTAACCCTCTATCAGTTGTGTACTCAGTGATTTTTTTTTTCTATTCTGTAGATGGCATGGCTTCTTCATTTGAATGACAGCATCTTTGGCTGTACAGACACGGTTTAGGAGGCTTCTGTGGTCTAAAACTGTTAACTGTTGGGTCTTAGAGCCTGTGCTATTGGCTATACATTCAAGCCTCTTTCCTTGATTTTCTCTTTTGATCAGATTTGAGGTGTCACATTTTAGGTTGAAGCCCATGGTCTTGGTCTCTAATAAGAGTCCTGGGATGAGTTTATTGTATTTCTGGGGCCCAGCATTAGGTGGGATGGCTCGTTGTCAGGCGTGAGGATGGAGTGATTCTGGGAATTCCTCCCTGGGGTACTAGACTCCATGAGGTTCTAGGTTATGTGCTGTTCGGTCCTGGGACCCAGCTTGGTGCCAGTTCATAGTCTTGTGGGTAGGAGGCCTCTTCTTTTAATGCTAATAGCAGCCCCCAGTGCTATATATGACTTTCTTCATTCTGCAAATGAAGATGAGATAATTTGTGATGTTACTAAGGACCAGGTCCTGTCCATCTCTGGGCCTTTTGGGTAGAAGTACTTCTCTTGTTGAGCAGATAATATTCTCTTTAACCCTACTTTAGTCTTTTTGTCATGTGAAATAATCACTGAAAAGGAGGACTCTACTTTTAAAAGCTTTTGTATTTTTATATAATTTTATATGGCCATTATAGGTTGAAAATGTAACAAGATAGTGCAGAGACAATTACCAGAGTATCAAAATAAATGGATTTAAACTGCCAGCTTTCTCTGTGATCCCAGCTGAAGCTGGGCATATACTACTAAAGGAAGAAAATATGAGCTTAATCAGCCCATTAGAGCAAACATGTACACACCAGGGGCTGTTATTAGAGTTACAAGAATACACCACATGCCCACCAGACTGTGAGCCATCCTACCCAGCTCAGTCCTCGGACAGAACAGAGCCCAACTCAGAACCTCATAGAGTCTAGTACTCCAGGTAGGAACTCCCAGAGCCACTCCACCCTCAGGCATGACTGTCAACCACCTCACCTAATGCTGTACCCCAGAAACACATGGCACCCAAACAAGGACCCTTGTTAGAAATCAAGATCAAGGACCTTGTAGGGGGTTGAATAGTAATATCTCCCATGGACTCATATGTTTGACTGTTTGGTCACCAAGAAGGGGAGCTACTAAGAGCTGTGGCCTTATTGGTGTAACGATGGTGTTTTTGGAGGAGGTGTGTCACCGGGGGTGGGATTTGAGGTCTCAGAATCTCAAACCAGGCACAGTAGTTCATTGACTCCTCCAGATACCTGCCAATCCAAATGTAGAACTCTCAGCTACCTCTCCAGCACACACATCTTCCTTGCATGACACCGTGTTTCCATCATGGCAATAACACACTAAACTTCTGAACTGCAAGCCATCTTAAATTAAATGTTTTCCTTTATAAGAGTTGTCATGGTCACGATGTCTCTTCACAGCAATAGAAACCCACCCTGACTGGAGATGGATTTTGTACTGTGGGATTTAGACTATCTTCCCTGGCACCTGGTATCCGAACTTACAGCCCAGTCATAGTATCCGTGATTCGGGTTTGTTTACTGTTTACTCTGGTACCCTTAGAGGATTTGTCGTAGACATATCGTTTGCAACGGAAGCAAGTTCACTTCTCTGTCAGATGTCTTACCCTTTAAATATTCACCAACTATGCCTCTGATAGAGGGTTAGGTTTTAGAATATTCAAATAAAAAAGCTAAACATTAAGAAGACAAATAGCTCAACTTAAAAATAGGGTAAACCGAGAGTTCTCAAACGATAAAACACAAGTGGCTGAGAAACTTTTTTTTTTCTTTTTGTTTTTCGAGATAGGGTTTCTCTGTGTTGCTCTGGCTGTCCTGGAACTCACTTTGTAGACCAGGCTGGCCTCAAACTCAGAAATCCACCTGCCTCTGCCTCCTGAGTGCTGGGATTAAAGGCGTGCGCCACCACCACCCTGCGAGAAACTCTTTAAAGATGTTCAACATCCCGAGTCATCACGAGAATACAAACTTAAAATACTTTGTTTCATCTTGCCCTAGGCAGAATGGCCAAGATCAAAAAGCAAATGACAGCAGATGCTGGCAAGGATGCTGGGGAAGAAGTGATCTCTGCAAGAACATGTGCTCATAATTGCTGAGCTCTCTCTCCAGCCCAGGACTCTTATTACAGAGAAATGCTCATCCACACTCATTGTTGCTGTAGTGACAATAGCCAGAGATTGGAAACAGCCTAAATAGCTATTAACTGGTGAATGTATAATAAAGATGCAGTACATGGACACGATGGAATATTACTCAGCAGTTGAAACAAAGCAAAACAAATAATAGCAGATGCTGGTGAGGATGTTGTGATGGGGGAATGCCTGCTTGATAGCAGATGCTGGTGAGGATGTTGTGATGGGGGAATGCCTGCTTGATATCAGATGCTGGTGAGGATGTTGTGATGGAGGAATGCCTGCTTGATATCAGATGCTGGTGAGGATGTTGTGATGGGGGAATGCCTGCTTGTTGCCCGTGGGAACGCAAACTGGTGCACCCACTATGGAAACCAACGTTAATGATTCATCATTGTGTTTCTGTGGACTTCTTAGACTTCTTTTGATCAGCATCTGTAAATGTTTATTCCCAGTGGCCATTTGCATATGTTTATCTTTGTCTTCAACCAAAGTATTCTTTCCAGTATCCTCTATACATCAGGCTTAGTGGCCACAGATCCCTTTAATCAGTTTTTTTTTTTTTTTCCTTTTTTTTTTTCAACTTTTATTAGATATTTTCTTCATTTACATTTCAAGTGTTATCCAGAAAGTTCCCTATATCCTCCCCCTTCCCGGCCCTGCTCCCCTACCCACCCGCTCCCACCCCTTGGCCCCGGCGTTCCCCTGTATTGGGGCATATAAAGTCTGCATAACCAAGGGGCCTCTCTTCCCACTGATGGCCAACTAGGCCATCATCTTCTATTTTAATCAGTTTTTATCATAGAAAATGTATACTTCTCCTTAAAGTTTTTTATATTCTCCTTCCATTTCAATAGATAGTTTTGTTGGTTCAGGGTTAACAATTTGGGGTCTTCCTGAACTTGGAATATAACTTTCCAGCTCCTCTTGCTTTTAAAAGTTTCTGCTGACACTTCTCTTTTGTGGCTTTAAATATTTTTTCCTTATTGTTTTCTTTTAAAAAAAAAAAAGCTTTATTTTATTTATTTATTTCATGTATGTAAGTACACTGTCATTGTCTTTAAACACACCAGAAGAGGGCATTGGATCTGCAGTACAGATGGTTGTGAGCCACCAAGTGGTTGCTGGAAATTGAACTCAGGACAAGGAGTCAGTGCTCTTAACTGCTGAGCCATCTCTCCAGCCCCTTCTTATTGTTTTCAGTGTTCACTTATAATGTGTGATGGGAGTTTCCTTTCTGGTCCCGTCTACTAGGAGCTTTGTGGGCATTTTGCAAATAGTTGAGCATGTCTTCCTATAGGCTTGGGTGGTTTCTTTAATGGTTATATTGAAAATATTTATTTATGACCTTGATATGGTCTTCTCCTTCTGTGTCCATAATCTGAAAGTTAGTTCTTATCATGGGTTTCCAGACTTCTCAGCTTTCTCCTAATATTTCTTTTAAAATTTATTCGTGACCTTTACTGAGCAATTCAATCCCCCTCTCTGCCCTGCATTCTTGATGCTCTGTTTTCCCAGTCATCCATTCTATCCGTGAGGGTTTTGCACTTAGGGTTTTACTTGGTTCGTTGAGTTCAGTTTAGTTCATATCATTTCAGTTCAGGCTTTAATCCATCAGTTCTAAGTCTGTCTTCACTTACCTGGTTGACTTCCTGCATCATTTACCTGATTTTGTTCTCTTGAAGTCAAGCTTCTATCCTATTTGAATTGACTGAACATACTCATAATCATCTTTTAATTCACTGTCTGCAATTTCTTCAAAGTAATCTTCATTAGATGCAATTA
Organism: Mus minutoides; assembly: GCA_902729485.2. Lineage (NCBI taxonomy): Eukaryota > Metazoa > Chordata > Mammalia > Rodentia > Muridae > Mus > Mus minutoides. The sequence continues at coordinate 22,181 of CACVCL010020328.1, read as the reverse complement.
TTTAGAGGTTAGTGATTCGTGGAGTAGACATATTATATTTTTTATTCCCTTTTGTGCTGGGACTTCTGTACCTGGAGTTAGCTTATTGGTTGAGTTTTTCTTTATTCCTTTTTTCTTTCTTCTTTCTAAAATTCAAGTCCCCTCTTATCTTTCAGTTAGTTGTGTTTGTAATGTTTAGTAGAATACTACATACGAGCAGAGTTGAAGTCTCCTTTCTCTCTACAAGCCTAGAATTTAGGATCAGTGGGTCTATCTCCAAGGGTCAGTTATTGATCTATGTCATCTGAGCCCTCTTCCTGCATGCACAGCTTTCATTGTAAGTTCTGGTACTTTCCAGTGGCCTTTGGCCATACCGATAGCCAAAGCAGAGCCCCAACCCTGTCCCTGCAGCTTTTGCTACAGACTTGTGAAACCTACCACATGCTGCTGGATCTAATTTGGAGATAAACTCATACCCCACTCTGGGTCCAACGCAGCTTCTGGGAGACAACATGGCTAGAAAGCATACATTTCAATTGCACATTTGTGTTCAGCATCTCTGAAGTCCTCTTTGGAAACTGTGCATTGCATTTCCGCTATTAAAGCAAATGTCAGGGGACAATGGCACTGGTCTGTAAGGCATAATTATTTTCTGTTCTTATTTCACTTTTAATGTTATTTATAAATAAGAAGATACATTCATATGAGTCATCTGAACTAGAATGCCTTAAGGTTTTTTTCTTCAGATTCAAGTAGTATGACAGGTGATTATTTCCTTTGTTTTTTTTTTTTATCACATGTATAATATTAGATTTTCCTCATCCCCCTCACCCCAAAATTAATAAAAGAATATGTGGAAAGCTAAGCACTAGAAAATCAAAGGAGACATTAGTGCTGAAACTGCCATCTCTCTACCAGTCAGCATTGAATATAGTTTGAGCCAGCATTTGAATTATGGCAACTGATTATGTTCTGGGTTGTAGTAATAGCTTTTCATAAGAAGAAAATTTTGTGTGTGTGTGTGTGTGTGTGTGTGTGTGTGTGTGTGCGTGTGATACTTTTGCTTCCAAGACAAAATGCCTTACAAAATCAGCTTGAGAAAGGAAGAATTTATTTTGCCTTAATTTAAAGGTATGGTTCATTGTGTCAGGGAAGGCTTGGTCAAAAGAATTGCTCTGGCTTCCATGATTTCCTCCTGCCAATGCCAGAGTGTGAAGCAGCGGGAGCTGAAAGCCTGTGATCTGTTTACTCTCTCCATTTCCTTCTACCTGGAACTCCAGCAAGTGGTGAGGGATCTACCCTCATTAGATAACTTCTCTACAATCACTCTCTGGGACATGCTGAGAGGTACACCAGTCAACTGACAATGAAGATTCACCATCCATTTCTAGGGTACAAGCATTGAAGATGTTTTAATACTCTCTTTATGGTGCCTGACCAGCATAGCCATGAAAAAAATAGACAGGGAAAATACTGAACATTTTGGAATATAAAGTACGATCTTGGAAGTGGAGCTGTGAAGATCTAACACATAGGGCAGTCAAATGAGTAGTGTCTGTGGTGGCTGCAAACTTTTTCTGTGACAATTCTGAACACTTAGCTCCCTTTTCCCCTGTCTAATTGCTATTTTGTGGGAAGCATTAGATAATCACACAGGATGTCAAGTAGAATTTGTGCCTAGAGATGAACTTGAAAACACAGTAATGAGATGAAAGTGAAGAACAAAAAATCCCATGCTCGGAACAATTTACAAGTTGGTAAAACCAGCGAAAAAATTAACATTGGAGATAGAAATAAAGGAGCCAAAGCTCTGTACATACCCCCCCCCCCAAACCATTTATCCTACAAAGTAACATTAGCATGATTTTTACAACAATGGGATATATCTAAAAATATCTTACTCCAAACCATCCCACTGACTAGAACTGTAATTTTATGTCTCTCCTTAAATTATTTCTGGCTTGATACTGACTTTGTTGACTGTATCTTAATGTGTATATACAAGTGCTGATGGGACCTACTAGGATTTCAGCTGTTCTTTTGAGAAGAGTCACTGATGTTAACAGTTCCCTTTGAGTAATCAGAATAATACCAGTCACACTGAGAGCCCAGCTCCATGAAGTCTGGCTTCATCCCAAGCTAATGGATACTATCATCGACAGGTGATTATGAGATCTACAACATCACAGATGGGTTAATCCATTGATTGATTATAATCTGATGCATTATTCAGAGGAGATAGAAAATAAGAGATGTGGACTAAAGGGAGGAGTACATGGATGTGGGCATGCCCAGGGAAGGTGAACCTTGACTCTGGCTCCTCTCTGTTCTACTTCTTGCTTCTCAAATGCCCAAGATGAGCATCTTCTCAGCTATGCTGTTCGGCTAGCCTAGCATGGACCAAAACTCCTGAACAATTCTTTCGAGTGTTTGTCATAGTGACCAGAGATCTAACATAGGTCATGTTCTTAGAAGTTGTTCTTACCAATTCAGAGTTCTACAGGCTGTTTAGGATTGATGTCTCCATTCCCACTGCCCAGCAGATATAAGAAAGCAGATTAGAGGATGCCTATAGTCTGGTACTTTGGGCCTTCTAAGAAATATCTAGCTTCTTGGCTATTGCTTGAGGCTGTTCATGAAGCACTCTATTATTTCTCATTCATTGAAAAGAAAGGTGTTGTTAAATTACTTCACTTCTGTATTAAGTGGACATTCCAAGCTCAAAACATGTTTTTAGCTATCTTCATGTTTTACATTGGCTTTGTAAAATGTACAGTATGATATCTAGTCAGTGAGAAGTACCTTTTAGAAGCAAGCTAGAAGAACCCGAGTTTCTTGTGTTTCAGCGCTACACACGATGTAATGCTCAGAACTGATTCATGTGATTGTCAATCCCACTGCCAATCAATTAACAAAGTTACAAACTGATTCATTGCTACTTCCCAGTAGCTGATAAGACAATTAAGATTGTATTAATAGTCCTTATAGAGCAGTGGGGCCTCAGCATTGTCACAGAGGCCATTGACAGCATGTTTTGTCCTGTTTCATGTAACAAGAGCTATGGTGAATGTGCCTGAAAGAACACAGCAGTCTACTCTGGTAGACAGTTCACTGCCTTTTTTTTTTTTTTTCAACTTTTAACAATCTATTTTTCAGTTACTCTTTAAGAGCTTGAGAGGGGGTGAAGTATGTAAGCAGGATAGGGTCTAAATACAGTGCATTCGCGAACAGAATTACCAAAGGATAAAATAAAATTTTAATCACACTGTTTTAGTATCACATTAGCAAGAAAGCATGTGGTATGGGGGTGGAGGTGTGTTTTGGGTCCCCCGTGAGCAACAGTGATCCTCACTTTGTACTAAGGAGACTGAAGACTCAGAGCACTGATGTTGAGGACATTTATTGTACAGCCTTCCAAAGCCAGGCACCAGCCTAGAATGGCAGGCAGGCTGGTTGGGAGAAAGAACACTCTTCATAATCCTGAGCCCTGAACAATCTTTATAACCCTTCCTGAGGTTTCCTTCCTGTTTTCAGCCATCAGGGGGACACAGTCCTTTGTGTCTCCTGGGCCCTATATTTCCTTCTTCATTTTTGTTTGTCTGTTTCACAACAAAATCAGACACATGAGCTTGCAAAGCAAGCTTGACTGTCATTTCTACTCTAAACTCCTAGTTTGGGTGAAGGGGTAGCGTGGTAGGATTTTCGGGGCGTGGATGCTACACTAGTAGGCATTAGCAGACAGAGGAGTGGTGTTGGAATTCATTTGTTGTTAGCTCAAGGATCCTTTGAAAATGAACCCTTGTGTGTCATTTCTAATAAATCTGTTTAAAAGAGTCCAATTAAAGTTTTCTTTAATTAAAGAAAAGCATAGATGTCTATATTCCAAATAAATGTCAAGGTCAAAACCTTTTAAACTCTAAAATCAGAAGAAAAGAGCAAACAAGGTAGCTTGACAGACGCCTTCGTGGGAAGGATAAACTAGGGACAGAAGAGGGTGGGCAGGAATGTGACTATGTGCACATCAGATTCAGAGAATAAAAAGCAGAGAGTTTGTTTAAATGTAAGTCCCAGGGAGGAAGAGAGAGGCTCAGGACCACAGAAAGCTGACATGTTCTGCACTTCCAATTTTCGACTACAATGTTTTCTTAATAGTTTTCATATATACACATTAGTGATAAATAATTGTACTGGCTATGGACATGTCCAAGATCTGCAAGTCTTTCCTATGCCCCGTGTCTAATGCTTATAATATCCTTGAGACAAATGTTATTCTCTTGTTAAACTGTATGGAGGGATGTTTTATAGGGTGAGGCTGGGATGGTCTCAGTTAACTGGGAAAAGGGAGATAAAACCCATCAAGATCATGGTGTGCTTCTAAAATATCTCACCCAAGCCAATATGCTTCTAGAAATCCAGAATTATTTCCTCTATCCATTTAGAGCTTATGAGTTTCAGCATAGCTTCTAGAGAGCCCATCAACTGGCTGTGTGACTTTACATTTTTTTTTTTCCTGAAAGGCAACACAGATTGCCCTAACATATTTATCTTCTAGGAAAGAGTATGTCTTAATCGGGATGTGTAAGTATGAGTGTTTTAAGAGTTATAAAGCTCCCTTTTTCAGGCATTATAAATATATTTATCAATTCTCTCTTTCTTATACAGTTCAACAACCATTATAAGCAACCACTATCCCAATTATGTGATGTTTACATTAATATTAAATAGCATCAATAGCTGCTCATAATTGTGTAATGTAAAATTCTTCAGTAGCATGCGTGGGTGCACACTGGCAAACAAGCACATACATACGAATAATGCAGAATTCCTTCCATAGTTCATCCCAACATAGCAATAACAGAGATGACTCATTAATTCTCAACCACACTGTCAGCAGAAAAACCGGAAGCCATGATTCGGTTTGGTGCAAAGAGATGATGGTGATATGTTTCGTCATTTTATTAGAGACATTTTCAACATCTGTGTGCAGGTTTTAAATGGCCCCTGTACTGATCAGGCTGTCTGACTTCCACTGAGCTGTGACTTCTGTTTTCCTCTCTGCCCCTTAGTGCTCATCCTGAATTGCTAACAGGTGCAGTGAGCCTCAGCCTGCGGTGCCTTTGTTGTTCTTTTTTTTATACAGATTTAATCATCTAAGGGCTTTTTAAATCGACCCCATTCTGAATGTTTAGAAAACCCATCATCAAGCCTGCATGTGATTAGATTTAGACTCCAAATACATTCACAGAGCACGCTAGGCACATTGTCACGATGTCCTTGGAACAGAAGATAAAAATCTTCCTTCTTCTAATCCTTTCCTGGTCCTCCCAAACTCAAACACAAATCCCAGGGCAGGTACCGAATTTTCTCTTGAGATCATGAAGCCCTGCTTACTTTCAGTATTAGCCATCTGACAGGTTTTCAAAAAATTACTTACTGCATATCAGATTTTTAGAAAGCATTTTTATTTGGTCTTGCTCATTTCTCTTTGCTCGTGTTTTAGAGTACCAGGCCCTCTACTTCTGAAGTCCTTCCTCCTTTGCTTGAATCCTATGTGTAGGCTCACCTTCATCCTCAGTTAGAAGACAAGCCTGCCTTAGGCAGGGTGACCTTAGAAGGCACTTCTGATGGCTCTAGGTGATCGTTCTGAGGGTGACCTGTTTTCTTTGCATTCCATCGCGAAGCACTGGTAACTGGGGCTCCAGTTTGCTCCCTCCTTTTGAATCTGCCATGTGCTCCAGCTCTTTAGGGCTCAGAGTCACTTAGTCCAGCTGTCTGTATTGTCTGTCATGTATCAGTATTACTTACTGCTACTTGTGTATAAGCAGCGCCTGGCAGCAAGCCCATCTGGTTCTTTGCAGACTCCTGGTTGAAGGTTACAAAGTCTACTCTGCCTGGATCCACAGCTTGCCTGCTCTACAATGCTGTCCACATTCTGGGGATTAGTGCCTTACTTTTACAATGTTTCCTGCCACATTAACTACATCTCTAAGCTGGTCTACCTGTTGGTTTTTTGGCTCAGCCTTCTGGAGGACAGAACGGCAGTGGCCAATCTCTCCCATTGGGCCCCATCACATCTTGCAGATTCTAACCGACATGGTTTGGCCTGCTCAGTTCACATTCCTTTTTCTTACATGCTCTGTGGTTCTACCACAGGTATTCTAATCTATGAAAGCTCCAGTTTCCCTGTCTATAAAGTATGGATAATAAATTTCACCCAGTGGTCAAAATGACTATTAAATAAGGTGACATTTATAATGGACTTGATACTATGTTGGGAGAATAACATATAGCATAACATATTAATGACTTTGCTATTCATCTTGAGGTGTGACCTGAAATGTTATAACAGTGTAAACAGAATCAAAAATAAGAAAGTAAAATTCCACTCAAGATTTTGTTTTAATTTCCTCTTCAGATTCCTTAAATTCCACTGATTACAAAAAAAATTAAAATAAAAAAGGATGAGAATTATGGTTTATTTATATCTACAAAAGAAACAGGAGAATTTATTATTTAAGTTACCACAGAAATAGTGTAATTATTGAAAGTATTATAATGTTCACAATATAATAATTAAAATAACATAAAAGGCTGTAGAGCTTATGTTTAAAATTTTTCCAGATAAAATTCTATACCATTAACTCTGTCTCTGAGGCATGATTAACTAGAATTTGTCTTCTAGATGGCCAAGGAAAATTGTGTTATGCAAATGCCACAGTCAGTATTTGAACAGTCTTTGTGAAGGGTACTGCGACAGACAAACCCCAAGGTAAGACTAGGCAGAAAGCCATGAAACAGTCTGTGCTGAGGCAGGGGGATAGATAGGGCTTCAGGTCACATTTCTTCCCTATGGGGACTTATGGAGCTAGAAACTCTGTTGGAGACTTCAGAACCATACAGAGCCATACCGAGGTTCCACCCTGGTTTCCAAATCAGAAAAGTCTAAACTCTTGGGATCCCATTCAAAGCCCACTGAACTCACTGTCATCTGCAAAAGGGTATAGTTCATTGCTATAGGATAGCTTCCACAGGTGTGATATGCCTCTCTGCACTTTACGGTGGTTCCATGGGGGGAAGCATGGACAGTGTGCTTGGCCAGTGCCTCTGAAGCACCTCCTTGGAGTTTTGTGTGAGGAGCAGCAGTGAACGGGAGATAGAGCAAGGACTCCAAGTAAGTAGGAGACACAAGGGAAAAATATTCGAGTGAAGATTTCAGGACACATCATGCTCCTCTTCCAGGCACACTTCCGGAGGGTGGCTCAGAAAGTGGGAAAACATTGCTTCTTTCCTCGACAACCCATTTTTCTTTTAGATTAGAACCATAGCAAGAATGAGGCAGGTAAGAAAATATGGATTGTTGTGGCTTGAACTGTCCCTACCAGAACTCATACTGAACTTCTAATTCTTGGTACCTCTAAATGAGACTATTTGGAGCTGGGGTCTTTAGGGAAATAATAAAGACAAAATGAGTTTTTTCAGGATGAACCTTAACCTCCTATAACTGATGCTCCCATAAGAAAAAATTAGGTTATAAACACATACAGAAAGATTATAGTCACAGGAAGAAGAGAGCCATGCCTAAGGCAGGGGAGAGGCCTCAGAAGATGCGTGCCTGATAACATCTGCTTGGGCTTCCAGCTTCCAGAACAATAGGAAAGTAAGTGTTGGCTGTCAGGTTGTTGGACCTGTAGTATGTGCAGAATGTCTGGTAAAGTCCTACACAGCCAGATTACACTGTGATTGAATAGCATCACAGGGAGACAAAAAAAACAACAACAAGAAAACAAACAAACAACAAAACCAAAAAAAGTTACTTGGCAGAAGAGAAAAGACTTCAAAAAGGCTTTATTTGCCTAACCTCTAACAAGATTCCTCCAAGGTTCAGAAATTGAGCTTCTCTTTCAGTTTACCTCAGTAGCACATCCTATATGAATTCCTAAGTTAAGAGAATGGTGAAATCAGGTATGGTAGAATTGCACCTGTAACCTCATCCCTCGAGAGGCTAATGCAGGAAGATGGAGGGTGCAGGATGTCTAGAGCTACAGAGCAAGACCCGTGAGAATGAGAAGGGAAAGACAGAGGAGGACAGAGAAATAGGAAAAAAGAGGAAAAAGGTTAATGGGAGAGTCCTGGACTAGACAATATTTGCTGTGTGATCTGTGACAAACCTTTTACATGTCTCCAGCAAAAGTCGTAATCACACATCATGATTCTCTTCCTTAAAATCCCAATGATGCCCCCTCCCAGTCCATTCCCACCAAGTTTTACAAGGCCATCTGTGACCATGGTTTCTGAAACCCTAGAGCTTCATCCTTACCCTATCTGTGCTACTTCCCTATAGAGGGGGAAACTGTCCCCTGTAGCTTTGCACAACACCATTCCTTTTTAAGAAAATAATTTTAGCCAGGCATGGTGGCGCATGCCTTTAATCCCAGCACTCAGGAGGCAGAGGCAGGCAGATTTCTGATCTACAAAGTGAGTTCCAGGACAGCCAGGGCTATACAGAGAAACCCTGTCTCAAAAAAAAAAAAAAGACAAAAACAAGAAAATAATTTTATCCAAATATCCATGAGTTTCATGCCTTCATTCCCAAGTATTCAAAAGTGCCCCCTTTCTAAAATATCCCATCCAGTTGTGCATCTCCTGTGCGTGCTCGATTTTCTCTGCTACTTGTCACCCCTAGGGTACCACAGCAGAGATCTAATGATGAATGTGTTGTTTATCTCCACGACAAGAGACACAATCTGGATGCGCTGGCCTGGGGTACTGTCTACAGCTACGTTTTCACAACTCTGGGCATCAGCAGCAGGCATCAACTCACATTGGTGAAGAAACGATTAAAGAAGTATTCTTCACCTTAGAGAAACGTTTGGTGCTATTTGTGCTGGAAATTATTTATGTAGAGTCTTTGTAAGAAAAGAACTATGTTTGGACCTTATGAAGTAGAAACTTAAAGTCAAGTGGTCAAGAGGCAGGCATGGTATGAGCTTGGATACCAATGGTGCCACGGCAAGGATCAACTTTATATGCCAGAGCTAGTAAGTTTGCTTACAGCTAGGCCAGTGTGGATTAAAACAACTGAGTTTAAAGAGAGAAACCTATCACCTAGGGATGTGTTGGATCAAAGTAATTGGAAGCTGATGCTTTCCAAGCCATATGACTTTGATGTAAAGAGCACGACTATGGTTAGCAAGATAAGCCTTTTCCTCAAAAATAATCGCAGTAGAAGTGAATGGAATATACTCTCCAAACTGTTGTGATTTTTTCAGAATAATCTGATTTATCCACAGCCCTGTAACAAGAATGTCCTCTAGAAAGACAAAGGTAAAGATGTTTGGCTTGTCTATGTCACAACTGCTCTCAACTGGCATGTATAGTCAGGACTGGAAAACGAACCAACAAAAATATTGAATACCAATCACAGACCACTCCTGTTTTATTATACCTGTCTCTAAGTTTCAGTCAATAAATTGGAATCTGGATAATGCTGAAGTCCCATGAGGTAAGCAAAATGATTTGAGCATGAATAGCTGATGAATTAGAATTCTATGTGCAAAATTATGTTCTTTGTCTCTGTGTGTGTGTGTGTGTGTGTTTGTGTGTGTGTTTGTGTGTTGGACACATTTTGTGTGGAAATCACATTTCCAGCTGAGAACACACACACACACACACACACACACACACACACACACACCCCTTCCCTCATCCCTGACATGATTTCCAGCCTCAGCTTCATGTCTCTTCCTTTGATGGTTTTGGTGGGGGTTGGAGAGTTTTTCTCAGAATACTTCCTTAGAGGTTTTTCTTCTTTAACTTTTTCTGTTGTCCCCTCAGAATATTGAAGGAAGTGTGATTATTCTTATCACACATAAAGAGAGAAATGTTTTATAGGTTTCTAACTGGAATAAGATGGACCTTCAGGATCCTGTTTATCATAGCTGTGACGTGAAAGAACTCTCCTTAGTTAGACACAGGGGAACTGCCAACTCTTGTGGCACAGTGACTAACTGCCTATTTGCTATCATAAATAGTATTTATTTATATGTAAATTTCCCACCAGATGATCTTAGATGAAGAAATTCTGAGACAAATTCAAATTAAAAGAATGAGATGTTGATATTGGGTCCCAGGTTGCTCAGAGGCCAGTCTGCACAGGTCAGCTCACGGACCACAAAGGGTAAGTGAGCAAATGGCTGAGCAGTGCACCTTTTGCTACAGTCCCAGCCGGAACATGTGAGAGAGCCATATTGGGTCCCAGGTCGCTCAGAGACCAGTCTGTTCAGGTCAGCTCATGGACTACAAAGGGTCCCACAGAGACCAGTCTGCACAGGTGAGTGTGCAGACCACAGAGGCAACACATCTTCTAGGACAGGCCCTATATAGGGTCTTCAACTTTATCTAAGAGGCAGATCTGAACACCAAAACTCTGTGTACCTTCCCTGCAAAAGGAGAGCTCACCTGCTGAGACTCCTCTGACCACTGAGATTCAGGAGAGAGCTGGGCTCCCAGGTCTGCTGACAGAGGCCAACAGAATCACAGGAGGAACAAGATCCAACCAGAGACAACTATATCAACCAACTCCAGAGATTACCAGATAGCGAAAGGCAAACGTAAGAATCTTAATAACAGAAACCAAGACCACTCACCTTCATCAGAACCCAGCACTCCCACTTCAGCCAGTCCTGGATACCCCAACACACCCGAAAAACAAGACTTGGATTTAAAATCATATCTCATGGTGCTGTTAGAGGACATTAAGAAGGACATTAAGAAGGACACGAATAACTCACTTAAAGAAATGCAGGAGAACGCTGCTAAAGAGTTAAAAGTCCTTAAAGAGGAAACACAAAAATCCTTTAAAGAACTACAGGAAAACACAACCAAACAGGTAATGGAATTGAACAAAACCATCCAGGACCTAAAAAGGGAAATAGAAATAATAAAAAAAGCCCAAAGTGAGACAACTTTGGAGATCGAAACACTAGGAAAGAAATCAGGAACCATAGATGTGAGCATCAGCAACAGAGTACAAGAGATGGAAGAGAGAATCTCAGGTGCAGAAGATTCCATAGGGAACATGGACACAACAAAGAAAACGCAAAATGCAAAAAGATCCTAATTCAAAACATCCAGGAAATCCAGGACACAATGAGAAGACCAAACCTACGGATAATAGGAGTAGATGAAAAAGAAGATTTTCAACTTAAAGGGCCAGCAAATATCTTCAACAAAATAATAGAAGAAAACTTCCTAAACCTAAAGAAAGAAATGCCCATAAACATACAAGAAGCCTACAGAACTCCAAATAGACTGGACCAAAAAAGAAATTCCTCCCAACACATAATAATCAAAACAACAAATGCACTAAATAAAGATAGAATATTAAAAGCAGTAAGGGGAAAAGGTCAAGTAACATATAAAGGCAGGCCTATGAGAATTATACCAGACTTCTCAACTGAGACTATAAAAGCCAGAAGATCCTGGACAGATATTATACAGACCCTAAGAGAACACAAATGCCAACCCAGGTTTCTATATCTAGCAAAACTCTCAATTAACATAGAAGGAGAAATCAAAGTATTCCATGATAAAACCAAATTCACACAATATCTTTCCACAAATCCAGCCCTTCAAAGGATAATAAAGGGAAACCACCAAAACGAGGATGAAAACTATACCCTAGAAAAAACTAAAAAGTAATCCTTCAACAATCCTAAAAGAAGACAGCCCCAAGAACAGAATCCCAACTTTAATAACAAAAATAACAGGAAGCAACAACTACTTTTCTTTAATTTCTCTTAACATCAATGGACTCAGTTCCACAATAAAAAGGCATAGACTAATAGACTGGCTACACAAACAGGACCCAACGTTTTGCTGCTTACAGGAAACGCACCTTAGGGAAAAAGACAGACATTACCTTAGGGTGAAAAGCTGGAAAACAATTTTCCAAGCAAATGATCCGAAGAAAAAAGCTGGAGTAGCCATTCTAATATCGGATAAAATTGACTTTCAACCCAAAGTTATAAAAAATCACAAGGAGGGGCACTTCATACACATCAAAGGTAAAATCAACCAAGATGAACTTTCAATTCTGAATATCTATGCTCTGAATACAAGGGCAGCCACACTCATTAAAGAAACTGTAGTAAAGCTCAAAGCACACATTGCACCTCACACAATAATAGTGGGAGACTTCAACTCCCCACTCTCACCAATGGACAGATCCTGGAAACAGAAACTAAACAGAGACACATGGACACTAACAGAAGTCATGAAACAAATGGATTTAACAGATATCTACAGAACATTTTATCCTAAAACGAAAGGATATACCTTCTTCTCAGCGCCACATGGTACCTCTTCCAAAATTGACCATATAATTGGTCACAAAACAGGCCTGCACAGATACAAAAATATTGAAATTATCCCATACATCCTATCTGACCACCATGGACTATGGCTGATCTTCAATAACAACATAAATAATAGAAAGCCAACATTCTCATGGAAACTGAACAACACTCTACTCAATGATTCCTTCGTCAAGGATGAAATAAAGAAAGAAATTAGAGACTTTCTAGAGTTTAATGAAAATGAATCCACAATATACCCAAACTTATGGGACACAATGAAGGCAGTACTAAGAGGAAAATTCATTGCCCTGAGTGCCTCCAAAAAGGAACTAGAGAGAGCATACACTAGTAACTTGACAGCACACCTAGAAGCTCTAGAACTAAAGGAAGCAAATTCACCCAAGAGGAGTAGACGTCAGGAAATAATCAAACTCAGGGCCAGAATCAACCAAGTAGAAACAAAAAGAACTATTCAAAGAATCAACCAAACCAGGAGCTGGTTCTTTCAGAAAATCAACAAGATAGATAAACCCTTAGCCAGACTCACTAGAGGGCACAGGGACAGTATCTTTATTAACAAAATCAGAAATGAAAAAGGAGACATAACAACTAAACCTGAGGAAATCTAAAACATCATCAGATCCTACAACAAAAGGCTATACTCAAAAAAGCTAGAAAACCTGGAGGAAATAGACAATTTCCTAGACAGATACCAGGTACCAAAGTTAAGCCAGGATCAGATTAACGATATAAACACTCCCATTTCCCCTAAAGAAATAGAAGCAGTCATCAATAGTCTCCCACCTAAAAAAAGCCTAGAACCAGATGGGTTTAGTGCAGAGTTCTATCAGACCTTCAAAGAAGACCTTATTCCAACTCTCCTCAAACAATTCCACAAAATAGAGACAGAAGGTACTCTACCCAATTCATTCTATGAAGCCACAATTACCGTGATACCTAAACCACACAAAGATCCAACAAAGAAAGAGAACTTCAGACCAATTTCCCTCATGAATATCGATGCAAAAATACTCAATAAAATCCTCACAAACCGCATCCAAGAACACATCAAAACAATCATCCATCATGACCAAGTAGGCTTCATCCCAGGAATGCAGGGATGGTTTAATATATGGAAATCCATCAACATAATCCACTATATAAACAAACTCAAAGACAAAAACCACATGATCATCTCATTAGATGCTGAGAAAGCATTTGACAAAATCCAACAACCTTTCATGATAAAAGTCTTGGAAAGATCAGGAATTCAAGGCCCATACCTAAACATAATAAAAGCAATATACAGCAAACCAGTAGCCAACATCAAACTGAATGGAGAGAAGCTGGAAGCAATCCCATTAAAATCAGGGACTAGACAAGGCTGCCCACTTTCTCCCTACCTATTCAATATAGTACTTGAAGTCCTAGCCAGAGCGATTCGACAACAAAAGGAGATCAAGGGTACACAAATTGGAAAGGAAGAAGTTAAAATATCACTGTTTGCAGATGATATGATAGTATATATTTGAGACCCCAAAAATTCCACCAGAGAACTCCTAAATCTGATAAACAGCTTCAGTGCAGTAGCTGGATATAAAATTAACTCAAACAAATCAATGGCCTTTCTCTACACAAAGGATAAAAGGGCTAAGAAAGAAATTAGGGAGACAACACACTTCACAATAGTCACAAATACTATAAAATACCTTGGTGTGACTCTAACTAAGGAAGTAAAAGATCTTTATGAGAAGAACTTCAAGTCTCTGAAGAAAGAAATTGAAGAAGATCTCAGAAGATGGAAAGATCTCCCATGCTCATCGATTGGCAGGATCAATATAGTCAAAATGGCTATCCTGCCGAAAGCAATCTACAGATTCAAATCAATCCCCATCAAAATTCCAACTCAATTCTTCACCAAGATAGAAAGGGCAATTTGCAAATTCATCTGGAATAATAAAAAACCTAGGATAGCAAAAACTATTCTCAACAATTAAAGAACCTCTGGTGGAATCACCATGTCTGACATTAAGCTGTACTACAGAGCAATTGTGATTAAAAACTGCATGGTACTGGTACAGCAACAGACAGATAGATCAATGGAATAGGATTGAAGACCCAGAAATGAATCCACACACCTATGGTCACTTGATCTTTGACAAGGGAGCTAAAACCATCCAGTGCAAAAAGGACAGCATTTTCAACAAATGGTGCTGGCACAACTGGCTGTTAGCATGTAAAAGAATGTGCATTGATCCATTCTTATCTCCTTGTACAAAGCTTAAGTCTAAGTGGATCAAAGACCTCCACATAAAACCAGAGACACTGAAATTTATAGAGGAGAAAATGGGGAAAACCCTTGAAGATATGGGCACAGGAGAAAAATTCCTAAACAGAACAGCAATGGCCTGTGCGGTAAGATCAAGAATTGACAAATGGGACCTTATAAAATTGCAAAGCTTCTGTAAGGCAAAAGACACAGTCAGCAAGACAAAAATGCCACCAGCAGATTGGGAAAGGATTTTTACCAATCCTAAATCTGATAGGGGACTAATATCCAACATCTACAAAGAGCTAAAGAAGCTGGACTCCAGACAAATGAATAACCCCATTAAAAATGGGGTACAGAGCTAAACAAAGAATTCTCAACTGAGGAATTCCGAATGGCTGAGAAACATCTGAAAAAATGTTCAACATTCTTAATCATCAGGGAAATGCAAATCAAAACAACACTGAGATTCTATCTCACACCAGTCAGAATGGCTAAGATCAAAAATTCAGGTGACAGCAGATGCTGGAGAGGATGTGGAGAAAGAGGAACACTCCTCCATTGCTGGTGGGATTGCAAGCTTGTACAACCACACTGGAAGTCAGTCTGGCATTTTCTCAGAAAATTGGACATAGTACTACTGGAGGATCCAGCAATACCTCTACTGGGCATATACCCAGAAGATGTTCCAACTGGTAAAAAGGACACATGCTCCACTATGTTCATAGCAGCCTTATTTATAATAGCAAGAAGCTGGAAAGAGCCCAGATGTCCCTCAACAGAGGATTGGATACAGAAATTGTGCTACATTCACACAATGGAGTACTATTCTGCTATTAAAAAAATGAATTTATGAAATTCTTGGGCAAATGGATGTATCTGGAGGATATAATCCTTAGTGAGGTAACCCAATTACAAAAGAAGTCATTGGATATGCGCTCACTGATAAGTGGATATTAGCCCAGAAACTTAGGATACCCAAGATACAATTTGCAAAACAAGAAAATCAAGAAGGAAGACCAGTGCGTGGATACTTCATTCCTCCTTTGAATAGGAAACAAAATACCCGTGAAAGGACTTACAGAGACAAAGTTTAGAGCTAAGAGGAAAAGATGGACCACACAGAGGCTACCCCATGGGGGGGGGGCATCCCACAATCAGTCACTAAACTCAGACAGTATTGCATAGGACAGCAAATGTTTACTGAAGGGACCCTGATATAGCTGTCTCGTACAGAAGTGGATACTCACAGTCATCTATATGATGGAACACAGGGCCCACAATGGAGAAGCTAGAGATAGAACCCCAGGGTCTGCAACCCTAGAAGAGGAACAACAATATGAACTAACCAGAACCCCCAGAACTTGTGTCTCTAGCTCCATATGTAACAGAAGATGGCTTAGTTGGCCATCATTGGGAGGAGAGGCCCCTTGGTATTGCAATCTTTATATACCCCAATACAGGGGAACACCAGGGCCAAGAAGTGGGAGTAGGTGGGCAGGGGAGCAGGGTAGGGGAGGGGGGAGGGAACTTTCAGGATAGCATTTGAAATGTAAATTAAGAAAATATCTAATAAAAAATTGAAAAAAAAAGAGATGTTAAAAAAAGAGAGAGAGATGTTATCATGAACATCAAATGCATGATAAGCCCAAGTATCTTATCCAAAAGTTAGAGCTGTGGTTCTCAAGTTTTATGGAAGTAAACCATGACAGGAGGTCAGGGTTTCTCTAGCAGCAAATGGCAGAGCTACAGAGTTGCCAGGCCGGGGGTAGTGAGAGAAAAATGGAATGGATGAGTAAGCAATGCAGTTAACATACTGAAGACAAGCATAGGCTTGTAGGGTGGCCCACNCCCAGAAGCCTAGACTACCCAAGATACAACTTACTAAACACATGAATCTCAAGAAGAATGAAGTTCAAAATGTGGTCTCTGCGCCCCTTCCTAGAATTAAGAACAAAGCACACACTGAAGGAGTTACAGAGATCATGTGTGAAGCTGAATCAAAAGGATGGACCAACCAGTGACGGCGGCTGCCAGGGATCCCTCCCATAATCAGCCACCAAAATAAACACTATAGCATATGCCAGCAAGCTAATGCTGAAAGGGACCTGATATAGCTGTCTTGTGGGAGGCTATACCAGTGCCTGGTAAACACAGAAGTGGATGCTCACGGTCAGCTATTAGATGGAACACAGGGTTCCCAAGGAAGAAGGAGCTAGAGAAAGTACCCAAGGAGCTGAAGGGGTCTTCAACCCTATAGGTGGAAGAATAACATGAACTAACTAGTACCCCCTGACTCATGTCTCTAGCTGCATATATAGGAGAGGATGGCCTAGTTGGCCATTTTTGGGAAGAGAGGCCCCTTGGTCATGCAGACTTTATATGCCCCAGTACAGGGGAACGCCAGGGCCAAGATGTGGGTAGGAGAGCAGGGTCGGGAGGGGGAAGGGTATAGGGAACTTTCTGGATAACACTTGAAATGTAAATGAAGAAATTATCTAATAAAGAGAAAAAAAAAAGCCTATGAAACAAAACAAAACAATGACCAGCCCAAGTAAGATATCTCTAGTGGTGCAATAATGCCCCTCTTATCCTGTGGGTAGTCCACAGCTGTCTAACTGGACTTAAGGCCTGATGCATAAGAAGAAATTCATAGCTGGCATTGTAAACCCACTCAACTATTCATTTATGGAGATGACATAACATAGACCCTAAAGAAGAACCTACTGTTGCCATTTTTGTTGTTTTTGTTTGTTTGTTTGTTTTGGTTTTTTGGTTTTTCGGGACAGGGTTTTTCTGTATAGCCCTGGCTGTCCTGGAAATCACTCTGTAGACCAGGCTGGCCTTGAACTCAGAAATCCGCCTGCCTCTGCCTCTCGAGTGCTGGGATTAAAGGCGTGGGCCACCACACCAGGCTAAATATTTATCTTTATACTCACAGATGATTATAGTACTCATTCTTCAGCAATGAAGCTTCACTTCTGCAGCCAATGGAGAAACCATTACAGAAATCCACAACTGGCCAAAATGGAAATAATAAGTAACCACGGAGTTGCCAGCACTAATTCACAGATCAACAATGCAGTCTCTACACCTAAGGCTCCAGGAACACGGAAGAAAGGCGAATGCAAGATCATAAGGGCCAAATGAGTAGGAGGCCTGGCGGTAGACAGTGTCATCTAGACATGATGGGGATGTTGCACCCATGAAATCTCAGCGCTGTGATTGCCCAAACAAGACCTGCATAATGATAATCCCAGTTACCATCACAACACAGATAATGGAAATTTCACAAGGCCCCATCCTTAGATGAAGTTCTGTAGGCTACCCAATGGCTACTGAGAGATGGAGACTCTCTAGGGAGGAGCCCCTGATCCAATCCCAAGGGCTCAGCCCTAAACACATATAGATAAGAAATACTAGATGGGCTCAGTAGGGTGTGTGGGTATTATTCTATACTAATAATGTTTATAGAAGTGTTTAAGCTTGAGAAGGAGTAAGGGAGACATCAGAAGAGTTGGAAGATAGAAAAGGAGGTGTGGAAATAATATAAATAGAGGACTTGTAAGAAATTTTCAAAGACATAAAAATACTTAAAATATATAATACACTTGAAAGAAATTATTTTTATGAAACCCTTCACTTGGTCTAACACACTAATACAAAATAAGCTTGGCATTAAAAAAAAAAAACCACAACAATTATAGCAGACATGGAATGTGGTCTCTCCTGAAGAGCTATTCTTCAAGGTATAGTGAGAGGGCTGTATGAAAATTCTATCATGAAAGCCACTAGTTTTGTTTACTAATCAAAAAAATTAAGCAATAGAATTAAGAAGAAAAAGTTGTTTCTTATGTTCTGTAAATAAAAAAATAAAAACAAATTAGTCACTTTTAAGTAACAATAGTTCAGTTATGTATTCTAACAGAAAAATAAACTTAGCAATTAAACTAAACTCCTACTAAATATGAATAATACCAGTTTTAAGGGAGCATCTCCAAAAACATGTAACTGATCAGGTTTCTTTTATCCCCCCAAATTAGATTTTTGAAACTTGAAAAAAAAAATAGAGTACTTGTTACAGATTTAATCATGTCATCATAAGCGAGTCTTGTCCTTTTAACGTCTTTAACAAGCAATTAATTCACCTATAGTTTCATATAGGCATATCATTTAGAATTTCCTCTAAACTTTAATGATGGGTGTGTGAGTAGCATCTCTTAAACCGGGACAGTATAGAGGAGGGCAAGCATCCACATACTGGCCTTAGAAATAAACTGAATAAGAAATAATGACAGAAAAAAAAGCCCATATAGAATTGTGTGCACTTTTGTAATGCCACAGACCCTCTGGATCCCCTGTCTGCGTGGGTCGAGTTCTCTTGAGGAAGTGGGCAAAGATTCGGCGAGTGACAAACAGACACAACACACAAGGGAGTGTGTAATATCTGAGTGTATTGTGTCAAATTGAGCATCAGACTTTTATACAGAAGAAAATAGTGAGTTAGGTAACACATCTTCAAGGTACAATGAGATCACCGGATGCTTAATGACTCTTACACAAGGCAGAGGAATGNTTCTCTTGAGGAAGTGGGCAAAGATTCGGCGAGTGACAAACAGACACAACACACAAGGGAGTGTGTAATATCTGAGTGTATTGTGTCAAATTGAGCATCAGACTTTTATACAGAAGAAAATAGTGAGTTAGGTAACACATCTTCAAGGTACAATGAGATCACCGGATGCTTAATGACTCTTACACAAGGCAGAGGAATGAAGTCATAGAAAGGACAGACAGGAACTGGGTAATAAAACAACTGAGACAAAGTCAGCTCTATCTAAGGTCAGTTATGGTTTTAGGAGCCAGGTGTGAGGTCTTAGCAGTCCCAGGGCAAGGGCATTCACACCCAAGTCATGATTCTAATTAAGGAATTCCGTTCTAGCTAACCTTCTCATGAATAATGCAATACTCTAAAACCACAGCTCAATCTATTTCCTAAACCATTGTAAATTCCTGTATATGGGAGTGACTCAAGTATCTCAGTCTGGTTCCTTCTCAGGCCACAAACCTCCTTATTCTTAGTTAGTGGCGAATTCCTGTGTAAGGCAGTGACTTAGCTATTCATGCTCAAGGTTGGATCAAGGACTGCCTAGGATCTAACTTAGCTATATGTCAAAATATGAATCTTTAGGAACACTTATAATGAAGCAATATTAGGGAAAAGCACACAGATCTATTTATCAACTAAAGCAAGGGCATAGGAACATTCTTTATACAGAATGCTAAGATTCCAGGAGACTAAGTTTCTGTGAACTTCTTGCCTCGGGACCATGCCCAGACTTGTCAGGCAGGTTGCTACTGGAGTGGATGTAGCATTGTAACTTATATGAGTGATCTTAAAGAGAAAGGAAAACGCTTCTTTTAAACATACTGCATACATTCTGCAGAGTGGACAAGACAAAGCTCATGTTAGGCACAGGAAACTATGGAGTATTTACTAGGAAGGACTCAGGAAATACTACTGAGAGATAAGTGTTATTTTAATAGTCTGTTTGTACAGGTCCTGTTGAGGCTCTGTTCCTGGTGCTACAAATGTTCTCCTCCTCCTGGTTCAGGCAGCACATCTTTCTAATTGCAGATTTAATGACTTGCATGTAAATCTACCCAGGAGGTTCAGAGAATCCTTCTATCATCTGCTGGGTTTCAAGTGCTTTTCAGCTCCAGTGATCAAACTGAACAGCAGCTTGCTGGAGGTGGAAGGTTCTGAAACACTTCAAGTTTGCTTCAAGTTTATGATTCCACATCTGCCCATCCTGAAAATCTAGAGTCGTATTTAAACGCCTCCAGCTCCTAATTGATCACATCAAATGACCGGTTTTTCACAAGCGGCATAGTTTTGAATAATGCTAAACAAGGCTAATTGCTAGCCTTGTTTTCATCAGAGGGCAGAGATGTCAGTGAGGGCGCATAGGCAAAGAAAAGTGTTTCCTAGATAAAATGCGTGATCAAAACTGAAGGATGAAGCAAGTATGTAAGAATCTTACTGGGTTTTACATGCTTCTCTTTTATTCTAATACATTGATAAATTCAAAGACTACTCCTACATCCCACAAATCAAGTCCCAAAGGACGATAGAAAAATGTCCAATTTGTCAGTGACACTTTAGATTATTTGGCGCATTTTCATCTGTGGGATCAGGTGATCAGTGAGTAGAGGATTTTGCTTCTTGCTTCCTTGTTTGCTGCACTTTTATCTGTTCTGCTTCCCTAACTACTACGGTACAGGGCCACAGCACAGAGCTAAATAAAAGTGATGGCCACCAGCATCCTTCTCTTTCTCCAGGTCGCCAGTGAAGGCATTCATTTCTTGGCCACGATGTGGAATGTTAGTTGTGGTGGTGATAAGTGCCCTTTATCCAGCTGGGACATTTCTATTTCTAGTTGGATGAGTGATTTTTATCATGCAAGTGATAAAATTTTGGTCAAAGTCTATTTCTGCATCAATTGTGAAGATCATATTTTTTCTTCAATCTGTGAATATTCTGTATAGTGTTACTTCCCATGTCCTGATGGAGAGCCCCTTGCTCCACCAGTGGCCGGTATCCTCTGGAGCATCATCTTGGTTTTTGTTTTGTTTTTTTATGAGAATTAAAGAGAAATCTCAGCACACGCTGAGCTCAGGAGCCCACAGCCTGGGGCCAGAGACCACTGCATTAGGTCTCCAAGGTACGCCCACTTCTCTCCCATTTTCATGTGCTTGTTCCTTTACACTTAGTGGGAAAAAACATCTTTCCAGATCCACTCCCAGGCTTTGTATTTCTTTCTCTTTGAGATGAGTTATGAATGTTAAAAAAAAAAAATCAATGGATGAAAAGCTATAGGTAAGTCCCAGTAACAATACTTCCGCCAGAAGCATTTCTTCTAAAGTGCAGAGAAGGGCTCTCCCTCTCAATATCCGTTATACTCTTCGTTTTCTTCAAACTCAGTTTGAGGGTCTTTCTTGAGCCAGTCATCAAAGAGAACGGGAATCTTCCAGTCCTTCGTAAGGATAAATTACTTATATACTCTTTAGATTTAGATCCACAAAAAGGAAAGACAGAGAGGACCAAAAGGGCGAGGAGAGAGTTCTAGAGGTCGAGACTGAGAGATGAGCAAAAGAAGAAAGTTAGCAAGAGATAAAGACACAGCAGAGAAAAGGCTGTTCACTGAGATGGGCTGGCATTGTAGGGGCTGGCGAGTAGCTCCCCTTCCTAAGCCAGCAGAAGGACTTTTTTTCCTTTTTCCAATTTTTAATTAGGTATTTTCTTTATTTACATTTCAAATGCTATCCCAAAAGTCCCCTATACCCTTTCCCCCTGCTCCCCTACCCACCCACTTCTACTTCTTGGCCCTGGTGTTCCCCTGTATTGGGGCACATAAAGTTTGCAAGACCAAGGGGTCTCTCTTCCCAATGATGGCTGACTAGGCCATCTTCTGCTACATATGCAGCTAGAGACACGAGCTCTGAGGGGTACTGGCTAGTTCATATTGTTGTTCCACCTATAGGGTTGCAGAACTCTTCAGCTCCTTGGGTACTTT
>CACVCL010020327.1:0-86193 GCA_902729485.2 Mus minutoides | reverse complement strand
AAAAAAATCAATGAATCTTTTTGGCAATCGTCCTGAATCTGCAGAGATTAGATTCACTTCCCCGACATTGCTATTCCCTATCAAACACAAAGTCACATAGTATAATTAAGATAGTTGCAGAACCATATATTTCAAGCCTTAGCTGTCTGCTTTCAACTATCTTGGGAAGTTCAGAAATAATGGGGAAGCAGAACAATTATATTTACTAAGCGGGATGGGATGAGCAAGAGACGTGAAAAAGAATAAAATCTATCCCTGAAATCAAGAACCTCTATATTTATTCTGCTAGATAAACCTTGCTAAGAGAAAGGGGTGGGGGTGGGGCTCTAGACCAGTTACAACACCCAGGGGAATGGCAGCTATTATCCCCTATTGAGTTGTACTTACCATACAGAGCCTGAACAATTCATACAGAAAAATAAACCATAACATCCCTGTTTATTATTACTTCAGCTGAGAGGTGGTGACATTAAACAGTTCTGCACTGCTGCTATAAATCAGCAGGCTAGGGATGCTCTCAGCATGAGACAAGGACTCCTTAGAAACCACTCTCATCAAAGCAACCAGCTGTCAGAATTCTTCAAATTAAACTGTTATTACAGTAGTATTCATTAGTCGGTTACTGGCTATTAAGATATTTTTATATCGGCATCATTGACATTGGCTGTTGCTTTTTTTAAATACGCAAGTTACATATAAACATGACTCAATGGTGCATGTAGGGATGGCAGACTCTATTAGAACTTGGTGGGCCCTGTCTAAAGGCTGCTATGAAGGCTTCTGTCTTAACTGTCACACACATGAGTTTTTCCTGAAAGCTGGACATATGTTCCGGTGGATGGAGTGGGGAGAGGGGTGGTAATAATAGATTTCAACACTAGTATTTGCCCAGAAAAGTGATAGCCTAACATCAGAAATTATAACTCTTAAAGCTGTGACTGAGCCTCTGATGACAGGGGTTTATCCTCCTCCAATTTGACGACTTGGATTTCTGCTTTGTCTAAGTTGCTAGGTATGTGTCTAAGTTTTCCTTATAACCAGGGTCAAACAAAGAACAGAAAAATGGAGCATGTGGAAATGTATTGGAAAAAAATCATATACAGACTGTGATAGAAAAAAATAGGAGAAGAATCATGTTCTTACTAACTTGGACAGGGTTCTTGGCATCTAAAAAAGACCTTAAGCCTCAAATTAGTTTCAGGACAGATTTAACGTAAATTATTTTAACTAGAAAATATGCTGTAAACGTCATTGGCCAAGAAAGATTGATATACTAGAAATAATAAAACACAAACTCACTCACACATAGAAGCAACAGGATTCTCTATTCTTTTATGTCAGTCTCCCCATTGCTGTCAAGAATACTGTTTTGTTTAGCTGAGATGGAGGATAGTCTGAGTCATTTCTTTCACAGATAATAAAAGTGAGTCTCTGTGTTCTAGTTCACTGGTAACAGCCTTACTTTTTCTTCTTCCTTTGTGTTTTTAAGATACCCCATGATATTCATCATTCCTATTGGACAAATCACCATTTCCTTGTTCTCACATCCATGAAGAAGCCAACAAAGATCATATATACTGCTGCCATTAGGAAGTACAGTTGGCCATTTTCTGTGAGGCCCCCAGACTTCAACAGTGAGCTAGAATTTGGCATACTGGAACTGTCTATAGCAGCTCCAAAGAGCCAACTCCTAATATCTCAGAAAAATATGCAAACTGTACCGACAGTATGTAAATTAGTTTGTCACAGATTACTGATACTAGAGACATTACAAAATGGCAAAAAATAAAAATTAAAGTTGTTGCTTTGTTGGTTTGGTTGGAGTTGGTTTGGTTTTCTGGAAAGCTGCCTATTACTCATGAAACAACACACCAATAACTTGTTCTGGAGGCTTCCAGGAGACAGGAGAAGTGTTTCCTTAAGGCACATTATCACAACCAAGGCTATTCAATTCACTTCTATCATAATGCAGAACATGAAAGGCCTAAGGCTCAACATGTTCTCTGCAGGTAGAACTCTATGGAGATCTTAATCTCTCAAGGTGATTCACAGAACCGTAGGTGGGTGGAGTGAGGTCTGTACCTCCTTCTGCCACAATGAGCACTGTATTTCATTTTTCTTGAGAGGGTGCCAGAGGTGGATGCTGGACCCTAGGTGTAAAGAGGTCACAAAATGAAGGTTATCCTTTGAGAAAGTAACATCTCCATGGTGTAAAGTCATAAGGAAATCTAAGAGAGAGATGAAGGAAGCTAGAAGGGAGTTGCTTTAAGCTACAAGTTAAAGATAGGTCACTCTGGTCTGGGTAAAAAATGATTTTCTCCTTTACCCCAAAACAAAACAAAACAAATCAGAGTGAAGAACAGAGGCATTGAGTACAGCGTGTGTAAAGAAGGAACAGGGCAGAAGGGTGTGAGGAAGAGACAAAGAGTTAAGCAGGCCCTTGTTGATTGTCGACTGAATCTGGATTTTATTCTGTGTGAAATGATAAGATACTGAAGTCTTTTCAGTGCAGAAATGATGTGCGCTTTTTAAAGATGGTTTGGGCTTTCATTTCAGGCTTTGGATGGGAACGGGATGCTGAGCAAAGAGGAAGATGTGGGAGAGACAGTTACAACTAAGTCTGCCCGGCTTGTGCCTTACTGTATGCATTTCAGTATATGCCTCTTTCTTTATCGGGTTTTTGTTTTTATTTATTTAAACTCCAACCCAGGCCTCCCGACTGAGTCACTACACACTAGACCAAGACACAACTCACTTCTGAGAGCGACAGTATCTGATTGTTCTTGAACAAGTTCTCACTATTTGTTGACAAGATGTGAGTGAGCGCACATGAAAATAAGTCAGAAGACAGTGTAAGGAGATCAGGAAATAAAAAGACAGCACCAAGACTAATACACACACACACACACACACACACACACACGCACACACACACACATGCACAAACACACACACACTCCTACACACATATACTACTACATACACACACATACACATACCCCTACATACATACACACTCTTATACGCATACACCATTTTACACACATATACACACACACACACACACACATACACACATCCCTACATATACACACACTTCTATACATACACATGTGCACACACACACACACACACACACATACACACCATCAGAATTGCTTTGACTATGAGATCAGATGTCACAGTAGAGTTCTTTTGAAGATGATCACCTGAGAAAACACTTTTCCAGACCAGTGCTACTCTCATGGAGGCATGTTGAAGTCACCAGAAAGACTTAAATAAGAACAAAAATCTATCCCTAGGTTCAATCCCAAGATTTTCTGATTCACTGTTTTGTGGAAGAACCATGTTATTTCAGTATTTATAATCTATCCAGATATTTCTAGCAGAGGATTGTGGGTAAAAAGTATGCTTCTAAATGCATGGACACATAGCAGAGATGAAGAGGAAACTGACCAAGGGCTCTATCTGGAGAAATGGGGGTAAGGCCATCTCTCCTTTGAGCCTGCAATGGTGGAACTCAGCACTGTATTTTTCCCATGAAGTGTTCAGGTGTCAAGTTAATTTGGTTGAATACATAACACAAAGGTTAAGCAAGTAATTCAGGACGTTAGAACCTCAGGTGAGACCACATATCAGAGAAAACACTACAAGACCATTTCAAGTACCAGGTTATCTAGTGTTATTTAATAAAGCCTTCTGTGGTGGTTTGTATAGGTTTGGCCCCCATAGACTCATGTGTTTGAATGCTTGGCCCATAGGAAATGGCATTGTTAGGCGGAATGGCCATGTTTAGAGAAGGTGCGGCCTTGTTGGAGGAAGGATGCCACTCTGGGGTAGGCTTTGAAGACTCCTACGCTCATGTTCTGGCAGTGTAGAATCCAGTTTTCTTGTGGTTTCCTTTGGACCAAGATGTAGAATTCACAGCTCCTCCAGCACCATGTCTAGCCTGCATGCTGCCATGTTTCCTACCATGATGCTAATGGACTAATCCTCTGACACTGTAAGTCAGCCTCAATGAAATGATTTCCTTTATAAGAATTGCCTTAGTCATGATGTCTCTTCACAGCAATAAAACCCTAACTATGGCATCGACCTTATTTCCATGTACTTTAAAACATAAGTGTAAGCTGAGAGTCCTTCCCTGCTACTCAATCCCAACCACCCCTTAGGAGAGCCAGATACTGAGAGGAAGTATCCTCAGGAAAACGTGTGAAAGTGCTTTTTCATTTCTAGCAACTTGGCTCCAATACTATTAATGTTCATCCCAGCCACAAGAACTAAAATTAAAATAAAACATGTTTATTTTAGTTAATTATTTTTTAAAAATCATCAAAACATAGAGTAGGAGAGATCAAGAAAGAGAAAGGGGACCTGTAAGCCTTGCTCTTCTGCTACTTAAAGACGCTCCTAAATGATCTTCCCCACCAGCCAACAGCAGGCAGTTTAGACATTAGCAGCTACTCATTTCGATAGATACTTTCTTTCCCTGATGGAGTAGCAGAGAGAAAGACCTGGGGGGAGGGGGAGAGGGGGAGGGAGAGGAGGAGAGGGGAGAGGGAGAGGGAGGGGGAGAGGGAGGGAGGGAGGGAGGGAGGGAGGGAGAGAGGGAGGGAGATTAAAGACTTTATAACCCGTTCTCTCTGATACTTCCTTTTTGCCCAGACAGGGTAGGATAGAGAATGGAAGATTAAGATATTAAGGAGAAGCAAATTCTTGAAGTAACACGTTTCTCCCCTTCCTTTCTAGAACAGAGATATTCTATCAGGAATTCCAGGGAAGAAATTGACAGGGAACATGAAGAGAATCCAAGCTAATGGTGTCTACATGGAACAAAACAGCCGAGTCTGGCATGGGAAAGAGGGTGGACCATATAAAGGATGGGGAAGAGAACGCCAACCTAGAAAATATGCACAGAGCAGAGAGCAACAAATGCTCTTGAGAAGTTGATAAGTCTTCCTTTCTCTATGTCACTTGAAAGCCCATCTAAAACTGTCATTTTCAGGAAGCTTCCCCTGCCTTCCTGTATTATTATTTCACTTAGGAACATGTTCTTTGTGGTAATATAAGACAAAAAAGCTTTGGGATGTCTTAGGTATTTTTTTTTTTTTCAGTGTGAAAAACAAATTTGAGAGTACTGGGTAGTATAGATGTTCTTTTCCCATGAAGAAAAATATCTGTCGAATGAACCCTGGAAAAAAGAAGTAATTTCTGTCTGGCTGAAACATTCTTAGCTTGTTGGTTTTGAGCCACTTGGGCTGCTAAACAATGATTTCATAGAGGATGCTGCTTCGCCTTGTGAAATCATCATCTTCCCTTGAGGTACACAATGGATGCCTCTCAGCAACTGAAAAACCAAATCCTAACTCTTTATCCAATCAGTAATTAAGTTCTTGCCCAACTCAGAAAGGCAGAGTGGCACCCCGAAGAATATTCTCATGAAGGTATTTAAGTGTCTGCCAACCTATTTCTTTAAAAAAAAAAAAAAAAAAAAAACCTTCAGAATAACTATCTTTGAGTTTTGTTTTTTTTGTTTTGTTTTGTTTTGTTTTTTTATCAAATGCCCTTTTCAAAGTAATTCTGCTGGTAGAAGTTGCATGTCTCTTACCCCAAATTCTTGGGGCCAGAAGTATTTTAGCTTACTTATTACTTTGTTTTACTTTTGATATTTATATATACATAACGAGATGCCCTGGGAATATGACCCAGATTTTCATGAAATCTCATTTAAATTTTATATGATATATATTAAAGTAATTTAGGGCAATTCTTCCAAGGCACCTGTGTTTGTACTGAGACCTGACCCATAGAATCAGGTGTGGAGGTTGTCATTTCTGGTGTCGTGTAGGCACTAGTAGTTTTGGATTTGGAAGCATCCCTGGTTTCTGATTAGGGGTGTCCAGGTTTACATGGTGACTGGGTCACAGAGTCTCCACTGTGAACTGGCACCTGGATCTTGGGAATGGGAAGACTAGAGCTTTGTTATGAAAACCCATTAACTCACACTCTTCTCCCCATCTAATGTCCTCTACTACATGCTCAAGTAGCAAGGAGGTATTTTCCAGAAGCCAATCCCTTGATAGATTTATTTTCCAGGACCTAGAAAGATGACAGACTTCCTTGTAAGCTACCCAGCTTATGGTACCCTATTATAGCAGCAGAAAACAGACTCAAACAATCTGTATAAATAAAATCCAAGTCACTGGAGAGACAGAAAGCATTCTTGCATTGCTGGTGAATTCTTGTAATCTGTCTCTGTGAGTACTGGCCTTTTCCACTGTTCTGAGTCTCAAAGAGCTAACACAGTTGAATGCTGGCCTGAAGGGTGGTGTGTCTCAGAGGCAGCCAAACCAGTTACATATTAGGGTGTGTGGCTGGTTCCTGATGGCTCTTCCTCTGCTCCGCACCCACTGTCATATAGATAGTTTTGGCCTTTTTTGCACACTTTGCAAATATCTTGATTCTTGCACTGTCACGTGTGTGAAACTCTGTAACGTGTGCAAAATGGGACTCATTGATGACAACAGTGCCTGGAGACAGAAAATAAGTTCATTGCCAAGCAGCTCTGGGAAGTAAGATCCTGACTCCAGGCTGTGAGTGAGATCAATAAAAGGCTAGGCTGTTAAAAGAAAACTACAACACAACCAGTGGACTCCGTCTGTCTTCTCTTCAATGAGAAGACATACCATACGAAACAAACATCTGGTTCGGTTCTCCTAGACTTACGCTTTCTTGTTGGAATAAAAGATATTAACGGCTGCTGAAAATCCAGTCTGTGATATGAAAACATGAGGACCACGTTGTAGCTGCATCTCCTCCACTTTTGTTTTATTCCACTAAGCAAGAGAACTCTAGCCGTGTCCATAACACCACACTGGCCCTTCTAGCACATGACGGTCAGCTCTGTTGCGATTTGGCTGACTGAGACTGAAGTGAAAGCAGCCCCTCTCTTTAAATATGCGTCGGCCTCTGCTAAAGTTGAAATAATAATCTCAAGATTAGCATGAAAGACAATTTGAACTCTTGCTCTCATCGATTGTGGGCAGGTCACGCTCACCACATTTCAACTGCCATTTTAATTTTCTACGGGTCATTTTTTTTTTAATACCATCAATTTTGGCAGCTCTCACATCTTCAAGAGTTGACACTTCACTTTGTAAAAGTTTTGAACCTTCCAGTCCTGTCTTTCCTCTCCTACAGTTGTCTTGACCTCACTCTTCTCTCAATAGCAAGGAGAGGCCAAGGATAAGAGACTTAAGGCAGCCAGTGTGGTTCCTCTGTAAGAGGTTTTTGGCAATGATTTGACGGCGGTGAGTGAGGAAATACTGGGAAGTCCTGGCTTTAGAATTTTCCATGCATGGAAGATTTTTTTTTCTTTCTCTTTGTTTGCCAGATCCAATCCAAACTTCAGACTAAAATATGCCTGTGTTATATGAGTTAGCACCTAGATACAACTGGGCCTGTGTATGTACCATGGCCGTAAAGATGCTGGGATTCACAGAGCACCTGCCAGGAGACAGCCGTGGGATGCTTGTCTAAACTTGGATGCTGTCAGCTTTACTTTTCTACCCAGTATGTGTAAAACAAAAAGAGGGGGTTGCACATTGTTGATAGAAATGTTGTATGAAAATCACATGGAGAGCCTTAGTGAGCATACACATGCAGCCTGGTGTCTCTTAAAACTTTCCTCAGCCTTTGATGCCAATAAAGGCATTTTTAATGCACTTCATGAGATTCTTTACAGTTTTTGGTTACCTCTTGATTATCCATGTTTAAAAGAATCTTCTTGGGTCCATCAAAGCTTTTGACCTACATTGAGCATTTCTATGAGCCAAACTTTAAAGATACACATTCTAGAATGTTTTTTTTTTTAACTTCCTGATTGTTGCATTCGCTTTTGTGGGCAAAATTAGTACTCGGTCCCATCAGATCTCCAAATTCTTGATACAAATATAAAGCTACATGTTGTGGCATAAGCAAAAGGGCAGTTTATGAAACAGCAATGTGGTTTCTGCAGACAGCTTCACTACTAATCCAAGTTTTGTGATTTGACATGGTTGGATGTAGGGTTGGCTTAGACAAATGCTGAAGTCCTTTTTGGGCCTCAGTCTTTGTGCAATGGCCTGACAGTCACTAGCAGAATAGGAAGCACGTGGGCATCATCTCCACTATTTTCCAGTAAACTGCAGCTGTGAAACCAGGAATACCCAGGAGTTACGCATCCCCTGTAGCATCTGCACAAACAAGCGATGCTTACTTCACACAACCTATTATGTGGGTACCAGTCCTTGGACTGTCAGCTTCCCATCAACTTCAGTCCTTTCAGATTCATGACCCCTAAAGGTATTAGTTGCCTGATTGACTGACTGATGATGACTGACATGTATATGCAATTAACTCTTTAGTCTCACTGGCCGGAAAATGAGAGCCATATGTTTCTAATCTACAAATGTGTGGCAGCTTTTCTCCCTACAGTGAAACCGCAGTCTGGCAAAGTCAGAGAGATGTAGACCAGGGATCTATCTGTAAGCACTTTTACAGTTCTGCCGAATTTGACTGATCCATGCCACCACATTCAGCAATACCTGAGTTTTATACGAATTCTACACTCTTTCATAAGAGGGTGAGCATCATTAAACACACTTTTGCTTCCTCAAATTATTTTCAAACTACCATCAACTAAGTGTTCATCTGTATTATTTGCTACATTTTAAAAAAACTAAACAATTTCTGTAAACATTGTTCTATACCAGTTATTTTAACAGTTGCTATTTTGACATATTATACATACTAGTATACAAATATAAAATTCATAGAAATGGCTGCTTCTGCATTGTGGCATGGAGTAAGTGGTGTTGACTTGCCACGTCTCACAGGAAATATTTACAGTTTCTCAAATGTGATAATAAGTAAGACCTGGAGGTATAGTTTTCAGACTGTGGTGCTTTGGCTGGTAATAGCCCCCACAGGCTTGGATATTTGAATACTTGGTCCCAGTTGGTAGGATTTTAAAAAGGATTAGGAGGTGTGGCATTGTGGGAGGAAATGTGTCAGTGGGGAGTGGGCTTTGGGGTCTCTAAGACCCAGACAATCCCAGCTACTCTCTCATTCTTTCTCCTTCTTGTGGTGGTTGTCTCAAGATGTGAACTTTCTACAACTGGTCTATTGTCATGCCTGCCTGCATGCCCTGCTTGCTCGGCTCTACACCATGAAGGCTGTGGACTTGAACCCTCTGGAACTATGAGCCAGAAGTTAAATGCTTCTTTTAATAAGTTGTCTTGGTCATTATGTTCTGTCACAGAAGAAAAGTAACCAAGACACAGACTTTATAGCCACTTCTCAGTTGAAATAAATGCAGTTGTTTTTAAATTTCTTTAAAATTTTTTACTTTAAAGATTATTTATTTTATTTGTGTATGTGTTTCAATCTATGAGACTGTGTGTACTGTATATGCCTGCAGATATGTGAAAACCAGGAAAGAGTGTGGGGTTCCTCATAGTTAGTTAAGCAACAGACAGGAGCATTTGTTTTCTTCCTCCTTTGGCTTTCTCTTTGACCTGATGGTGATCAACCTAATCTTTCTATCATTTCATTTCTGCGGTCAGGGATCTGACACACTGTTCTGACCTCCATGGACAGCAGTGGTCCAAAAAACATACAGTTAGGTGAGCACTCATACACATAAGATATTTTTTGTTTGTTTGTTTTTGTTTTTTGAGACAGAGTTTTTCTCTGTTTATCCCTGACTGTCCTGTAACTCACTCTGTATACCAGGCTGGCCTCGAACTCAGAAATCCTCCTGCCTCTGCTTCCCAAGTGCTGGGATTAAAGGCATGCGCCACCATGCCCGGCTAAGATATTTTTTTAAATCTTAACAATCCATCAACAATATGAGTTCTTTTTTTTTTTTAACCTATACTATCTGTTGCCTACCCCTGTCTCACATTTTCCCACACACACCTTACACCCTCTCTTCCATGGAGAAATGCATTGAGATCTCTAAATATGGGAGATCTAAGTGTCATGACATCATCTCCCACATCTACTCGTGTGATTAGGAGCTCCTTTCCCTTCTTACACTGTGGATAGGGTGAAGCATCCCCCACACACAGGACATGCATCCTACCACTGAGCTACATCCACACTCTTTGGAGACCATTTTGCTGGATATATTTTTAGTAATCAAGGTAATTGGTTCTTTTCAAGCATGCATTAAACACTATTTATATGTTTGAAGCTTACCATAATTTTAATAAAGAAGTCAACCCAAGTTCCAAACACTTTTGGTACATCTGGGGAGATAACACTTCATTGAACATAAGCCTGGAAAAACTGTGAGACATATAAGGACATTTCTGAAAGAATATGAAATGATATTCTGTCCTTATACTAAATAGAGTTCAGATGGATTATTAATATAAAGACAACAGTGGAACCACATGAATTTAAAAAATTGTGGCTATACTCCTAGAATTAAAGATGCTTTTTTTTTCCCTAGTAGAATACAAAACCTAGGAGCTGTGAAGGATGTTTAACAACATGAAGATCTGAAATGCCATTCATAAAACAATTACTGTAAGTCAAATGGCAGTTAATAAAACTTTCCAGGAAGTCCTGTAATCCAATGAACAGAAGAGAAGGGGTCTGATGAACGAAGTTCGAGAAGAACAGTGAGGCTTTGCAGCCTAACAAATATTAATTTATTAATAAAACTAATTGAAACAGGACCTGCTTGTTCCAAATTTCTCAAAAGAAAAGAACCAGTTC
Organism: Mus minutoides; assembly: GCA_902729485.2. Taxonomy (NCBI): domain Eukaryota; kingdom Metazoa; phylum Chordata; class Mammalia; order Rodentia; family Muridae; genus Mus; species Mus minutoides. The sequence goes on along the minus strand of CACVCL010020327.1, from coordinate 75,426 downwards.
CCATAACTAATGCATTAGTTGGGGAATGCTCTTACTGGCCGGTTTTCACATAGTCAGCCATCTATTCACTTCAAAGCCCTTTTATTCCTCACAGGCTCCCAATCCATCTTCCACTGCACAGTAAACACTGCATGAATCGGTCTTTTCTGGACCCTGACTTCCACTGCTCCATTTGTCAGGCAGTGAACTAATGCTGGGATATCTTACTTACTCGTGCGTTATACTATATCACCATATCCAGAAAGCTGAGTTCTCTAGGATGGCCTTCCTCAGAAGGGATTGAACTGTTCAGGAAACATTATACTTCTACAAAATGCCAGAAAGCTGGGGAGATGGGGTAGGCGGTATTTTCCCATTTCATAGAAGAAAGCATGATCAAAAATCAAAGACTACAAATATCATTATGTAGAACAGACATTTGTCAAAAATTGAATATCCTTCTCTGTGAATATGGTATAAGAATTGCATGGTTTTGTTCAAAAAATATGTTTTTATCTTTCCTGTAACTTCCAAAGTATCTTTTACAAAAAATAAAAATACTTTTGATAAAGCAGACTTACTTAAATTATTGATTCTTCTGTATAAAAGAAAGTTAAATAACTTTTGAGTATATTTATAGAAAAGAGACATTCAATGTGTGAAATAACTAATTTCTGAGAAGAAAGTGACTGCTAATGCTAATCATATTCAATGACAGCTTATCATTTTCATGTTCACATATCTAACCTACTGGCTGAGCTCACTCCCACGAATTTCTTGCTAATACGCTGGATTCAAGATTACCTGTATATTCACAAGGAAACAAACTTGGAAAGAAAAAAACTAATAGTATCCATTTACATCAAATGTACATGTACAAGGGAAAAAAAAAAAACAACTACATAAGAGGCCATATGGTATTGAGTGTCTATACTTGCTCCAAGGATGAACATGGTAAGAATACTTTTTTTTTCTGGTTGAGTTGGGGTTTTTTTTTGTTTTTGTTTGTTCGTTTGTTTGTTTTGGTTTCATTTGTGTGTGTGTGTGTGTGTGTGTGTTTCTTTTTAAAGTTTTAGAATCATATGGCAAACTCTGATGACTAGAGAGAATTAGTCATTCCTCGATACCACTCAAAAATTTGAATAATTCTCCTAACTCGTTTCTTTGTATATTTGAGGTGAAATTATAATGGAAGAAAAGAAAATCATAAGAGAGATTCTTATGAAAGTTTAAACAATGGTTAGGGGCTGGAGCAATGGCTCAGCCATAAAGAACATTTACCGTTCATACAGAGGGACCTGGGTTTCGTTCTTAGTACCCATGGGGCTGCTCTCTCTTTTAAGAAACCCTTTCACATTTTCAAACAGTTATCAGAAAAAAATAACACTTCCATATTCCACCAGTCAGGACCTGATATATTTCCCCTTTTCCTCTCCTCTCCTCTCCTCTCCTCTCCTCTCCTCTCCTCTCCTTTCCTTTCCTTTCCTCCCTTTTTTAAAAAAAAAAATTATATATATATATATATATATATATATATATATATATATATATATATAAAGTTTGTAGCTCAGACAGCTTGCACTCACTATGTAGCTAAGGATGACCTTGAACTATTTCCTCCTGTCTCTACCTCCTGAGTACTGGAATTGCAGGTATGTAACAACACTCCACACTTGGTTTTATGTGATGCTGTGGATCAAACCCAGGACTTCCTGACCGCTGAGCAAGCAGTCTTCCCATTGCTACATTCCCACCTTTCTACCTTTGCCACCTTTTGCTACATTCTGCTACCTCTCATTGCCAACGTAATCTGTGCCAAGTTCGGCCAATAGGAGCCTGTACTCTTGTTACTCATTATTTCTCAATACATTCAAAACATGGAGATAGAAAAGGGGTCTTATTAAATGGGGGACCCTCTGAAATGCAATAGGAGGGATACTATGAAAATAATAGCACCCATAAGAGCAGGCTGACTGTGTGAACAAAAGCCCATTTAGCCTACCCCACTCTGAAGAAGTCAAGAAGTAGACATAAAGCACCGTGAGGTGGGTGAGCCAGAGCACAGAAATCTAGCCCTCAGCCAACCAATGTGCACACTCATTATGCGCAGTGAAGTGCATACATATGGCACCTGAAAAATATCACTGAATTAATAATTTAAATCATGATTATGCCTCTAATTTCCTACCATCTTCTACTAAATAGACAATGTAATGAAAAGCATATTTTATTTACAATTATAGTTTATGAACCCAAATGTAAACTGACAGTAATGAGAAGAGAGTGTCACTAAATCCATTTTAATGTAAATTGCCACATTTAAAATATTCGGAAGGCAGTGAGGGCAGTTAATGAACCCAGTACTGATATCCTTGTCAGAAGTGCCAGCCTCTAAACCGCCCCACCCCCACCCCCGCCCCGCTCTTCTGGTCCAGGCCGGATGTTGATCACCTCCTCATCATTCCAGTGTTTATTGTTCCTGCGCATGATGTTCTAATTATAACAGTTTTTCTTTCCCGCCCCCACACCTAGCTATCAGCAAACCTGCTCTGAATTAAAAAGACACAGACTCTGGCTGTGAGCACAGATCCGTCTCCCAAGCCAGAGGGCTTCCTTTGTGCCTAGAGCAGGGAAGAGCAATGATTTAACATGGTAATTACAACCCAAACTGGTGGATCTCGCCAAAGAGAAAACCCTTCAACGTTTCAGGGCTGATAATGGTGCCCGCACCTCTGCTGACAGGAAATGCCTCCTGGTCTTGGTTGGGTTCTCAGGCAGCTTTTAGTCTAAGTCAGTGGTTCTGAGCCTTCCTAATGCTAAAATGCAGCCCCCTTCCCTTGATAAAAACCAACCCTAAAGCTGAGAGCTGGATTTGAAGTTTTACTAAGGGGCCATGAGAGGAATGATTCAGACTAGAGAAAGTAATGAAGTGATGGCGTTTACGTTCACAGGGAAAAAAAAAAAAAATGATCCGAAGAGAAAAGCAGTATCCATCCCTGTCTCTCCCGTCAAATGTTCACCTAGTACATAAAGAACGCTTAGACTTTGTTTAGAAAACAGACATCCAATAGAAATAAGAGGAAACAAACACGGGCAGGCATGCTATTGCTGGAGATAAACAGAAACGGGGAGTTTAACCTCAGCCATAACAAGAAAACTGAAATTTGAAATTATGTTCTTTCTCCCTGTCACACAGGTATCAGAAGCATGCTACATGTTCTATATGTCAACAATGTGGAGAAGTGATCTTATCAGATGTGCTGTAGACTTCAGACATCCTGACCCTGTACAAGGTCTGTCGCTGTTGTTATGCTGCTGTAAGAAATGCTCATAGTGACACAAGTTAGAATAAAATGTGCTTAGTATCATAGACCAAAGTTCAGCAAAGATCTCATGGGTAAAAGTCCATGTGGTTTACAGAACTGCCTTCCTTCCTGGATGCTCTGGGAGAGAACTCACAGGTTTTGAGTTCAGGAGGGTTCGTTCTCATTCATCCAGGTTGCTGGCAGAATTCAAGATTGTTGTTTTTCTTTGGGGGCTCTTTTGTTATCTTTGCTATAACTTTCTGTTTTGGGTCATTAACAATTCCTACAAGGCAGTCTTTGTTTTCTCCTCAGTTCTTGAAAGTTTGAAGACATCAGTGGACTGTCACACCTTTCAGACAGCAAATAATTCTTCCCCAAGAGTCTGCTTTTTTTCCATGTTTAAACAGCGCTGTGCTCAACCTGGGTCACATAACCTAAGATGACATCACATCTTATCAACCCAAGTCTTCTTTCCCAATTCAAAATAGGTGTATAGGGGACTGGAGTGATGGCTCAATGGTTAACAACACTGGCTGCTCTTTCAGAGGTCCTCAGTTCAATTCCCAGCAACCACATGGTGGCTCACAACCATCTGTAATGGGATCCGATGCCCTCTTCTGGTGTGCATGAAAACAGTGTACTCATATACATTAAATAAGTAAATCTTAAAATTATGTTTTTTTTAACAATGTATGTTAAAAATAGTCATATAGTTTTTCACATAAAATAAAAGAATATTAAAATATCCAACAGTAGGATATTGATTAAACTAAATTTTTTAATGCAGATGTATACTTTGAATAAATTGTATATTTTCATAGTGTTTCAAAAAAATCATATATACAACTAAAAATCCTACTTTGAGTAAATGAACCTCATGTTATGTTTCTGAAAAAATGCCTGCCTTAAAGTTTTATATAGTCACATAAAATAAATTTACAGATTTTTCAATAACATAATATAGTTTATAAGATATATACATATAAGAGTATAGCCTCTATAAACATTTATGAAGACATGGTTTTGTTTATTAACAAATAATTATAGCATAGGACGCTAACAAAATTTAAGATATCCTATAGAACCCCCTAACAGAAATTCTCAGACAAGGATAAGCGTATGATTTCTAAATTGATGTCTTTCTATTTTAGTTTTGATATTTGAGCCCTGTGATTAAACTACTTACATGAAAATATAACACTGATATAAAGCTTACTGTACACAGCTCCATCTTTCAAGAAAGACCTGGATTGGGACACATCATTTCTATCCATCCACAAGCCAAAATGTTCTGGAATCCAAATCTACACTGATAGCTTGAGAAAGTTCCAGCTGCCTCCCCAGTTAATGGGTGAATCCACCCCTTTGTTAATGGTCCTTTGAAACCCTGGAAGTAGGTTCAGAGTAAGCCTGTACTTTCAGAGAAAGCTGAGTCTTCTCTAAGAGTTCAAATGTGGCTGCTGTGTGATCTATACTTGGTTTAGGCAGGAAAGACCAGTTGTAGTTCCAGAACATATACATACACATTTTTAGCATGTCAGTGATGACCTTATGAAAATAAATAACTGATTGTCAATTCTGCCATGTTACCTAGGCTTAATTTTATGGGGCTTACTGAGATTCTACTTTGGAGATCAGAATGAAGATACTGTTCCCCAGAAGCCTTGTCATTCTAATGGAAAAAAATATATATATATGGTCAAGATAGTCTCAGAATGGAAGATAACTTTGGATCATATTTTAGGAGTGGGAACTAGATATTGGAAGAGAGAGAAAATAAGCTGTGTTGGCCTAAACAATCCTTTTCCACTTGATTTTATCCTTTAGGAAAGCAAATAGAAAAACCTCATTAAGTCAATATGGGGCTCATCAGAATGGGTCAGGTTTTAAGTAGCTCTGATTCCCTGTCAGAGAGATGCCCTGCTGTTATTTAGTTAAAACATCAGGCATCCCAAGGTTGTCTAGATAGTGATGGATCTATTTTCTTCAAATTAGTGAGGATTTTCTATTCCCTATAGGATTCAGACAGTAAAAACACACCACCAATGTCTTAGTCAAGTGTTCTATTGCTAGAAAGAGACACTATGATAACAACAACTCTTATATTGGAAAGCATTTAACAGGGGCTTGCTTACAGTTTGAGAGGTTTTCTCCATTGTCATCATGGGGGGGGGGGGCAGAGCATGGTGGCACACAGACAGACATGATGTTAATAAAGTAGCTGAGAGTTCTACATCAGTATCTGCAGGCTTAGAGTGGCTTTTTGGAAACCTCACAGCCCATCTCCAGTGACACATTTCCTCCCCCAAAGGCCAGGCTTGCTAATCCTTTCAAATAGTGCCACTCCCTCCCTGGGGACCAACCATTCAAATCTATGAGCCTATGGTGGCCATTCTCATTCAAACCAGCACAACCAAATAGTGTGATTCCCATGTACTTAGAGTGCTCACTACTTGAACACATACTCAGGTATCTGTACAGACACAAACTCACAGTCAGAGATTGTTGAGATTTCTACTAATAATTAACTAATAGCTAAAGCTGGAACCATCAGAGTTAAAGAGAACCAAGTACCTGGACCTGTCCTGTAGTGCTACTACTATATGAGTCAGGAGGCCACAAAGATCAGAAGAGTCAAGCATTCATATGAATGGGAAGGGCTAATTGATTTGAAGGCCAAGTGTTAAAATGTGCAACCACGACTTAACCAAATTGATTCCCTGATTACCACTCTCTTGAGAAAAATTTCACACTGCAAACCAAACCTGCCCTACCAAAAACCACACCATGCTCTCACATTACCCACCTCAAAATTAGAAGAAAGCTTTTCTTGATACCCCAGTGATTCTTCTTGGACCTAAACCTTCAAGAGGTCAGGAACTCAGAGGAAATTAAGAAAGTTAAGAAACAATGAAAAACTCAAGGGAATGTTCTAGAAGCACTCTGCAAGTGCTTCTGTTTTGTTTATAATTACTGGATTTCGGCATTGCAGTTCTGTCAGCATTACAAACAGATCCTCACAGCAGAAATGAAATTCTACCGTTGTATCACGGTAGAATTTGGCCACAATGTGTGTGTGCCTGACCATAGTTCCACACCTAGAGAACAACAGACTCTGGACAAGGGTGTTATCCACTTCCTATCTTCAGGTATATGCACAGAACTGCTTTAGTTCTGCTTGGTTCTTGGTGCCTTTTGTTGTAGTTGTTCTGTTCCTTCTCAGCAAGGAGGGGGTGTTTGCCCTCTGGGATTGTGGTGAAGTTAAGGACCTAGATGAATCTCTTACATTGAACAATGGGACTTCTATCAGCAGAAACTGCAAGGCTCTTCCTCAAGTGTTGAGTCAGGAGTCAATTCCAGACTGGAGAGGTGGGTTAGTAATAAAAAGTTCTTGCTGTCTTTTCACAGGACAGGAGTCAGGCTTCCAGCTCCACAGTATATGACTCCACTCTTCTTGCCTCTGAGGGCACCCACCCACATGTGGCATATAGCCCTACAAACACAGACACACACACACACACAGACACACACACACACACACACACACACACACACATCTTTAAGATCATCTTAGAAGGGAAGCCAATAGTTGGAAATCTCTGACAGGACATTTGCCATAAATAGCCCTCTATTCAAGACACTGACTTAAGAAAAGGACTCCTTTTGTTCTCTGTCTCTCACTGTCTCTTTTCCTCCTTTTCATCCCTCCTCCCTCCGCTCTCTCACTTTCTTCCTTCCTACATTTTTTTTGCTTTCTTTTTTTTATTTTTAAGATTATACTTTTATCAAAATACATATCCCTTCCCTTTCTTCCCCCCACAAACCCTCTCATCTATGCCTGCACTCGCCTTCAAATTCATGGCCTCTAATTTTTTTTACTAACTCTTATTGTATAAATACATACAATATATATGATATATATATATATATATATATATATATATATATATATATATGGCATATATACTTAAATATAACTTGATCAGTCTATATAATGCTACATGTATGTATCATTCAGGGATGACTGTGGGGGAAAATGTTTTTTTGTGTGTGTGTGTGGACAGTTTTTATGAACCAATCTTATGATCACATCGTAAAGTCTTCAATACAAGTGGTAAATGTAAGAAATGAACTTATGCAATCTCATAAAAAAAGTGCTGTAGGGGAAGGTGAGATGGTTTAGCAGGCAAGGGTACTTACCACCAACCCAAGGACCTAAGTTCAATCTTTGGAACTCACATCATGTAAATGGAGGACTGACATCAGGTTTTTTGTTTAAAAAAAGCTTTCAAAAATCCCCTAATAGAAGTCCTAGATACAGCTGTAAGAGAAAAGACTATTTAGCAAAAACTACAATGAAATATTTCAGTATTCAATGCTGACACTTTCCCTGAGGCAAATTTGAAATAACTCACAGCTTCTCATTGAAAATCACAATGTGTTTACAGTGCAGAGAAAACATCTATATTTGATAATGAAAGTGGCAAATTTTTACAAATATTACTGAATTGAATTTCTATGTGCATGTTTGCAAGGATGAAATAAAGTCTCCAAGTAGAATTTTCCAATCTCTCCATTCAGTGTAAGGCTCCAATTAGTGGGGTTTTTTTTTCTTCAAATCTGGTAAATTGTTAAATCGTGAGACTTATCTTCTTTCTTGACCAAGGAGGTTATTACGTCCCTGCATCGATTGTGTTTAACTACTGAATTATTTTAATATACTTCATAAACTGTTTGCTGAAGTAGATAATAAAAAGCCCACAGAGCTGCAAGAAAAACATTCATATATGTATGCATATGTGTATGCATGATGTATTAGACACTCTTATGTTGACAAATATTTTTATCTAGTAGAAAATAAAGGCATGCCTGGAATTTCTATGTATCATAGTGAACTGCTATTACCATTTGTTTTTTAAAATACTGGTTTTGTGTGTGTGTGTGTGTGTGTGTGTGTGTGAGCATGTGCATGTGTGTACACATGTTTGGAGAGCAGAGGACTATTTGTCATTGTTAATTCTCTCCTAGTTTGTGAGTTCCTACATCAAACTCAGGTTGGCAGGTTTGCTGATGAGCAGAGCTAGCAGCTGGGCCATTGCTTCAACCCTCTTGCTTCCATTTCTTTGTATAAACAGTCAGGTATCCTGAATGATGCAAAATTTGTATATGTTGGTTTTTTAGATTGGTCAGGCATCTTCCTTTCCTGTCTGGAGCACCCATGAACTTCAACAGGACATCCTGCCATGGTGATGTTTGGCTCTCCTTTACTATTAAGGTCTAAAGTCATAAACTACATCGATTAAGTGATATTTTCTTTCTCATATTTAAGGATGATTTAAAAAGGAAAAAAAAAAAAAACCCTCAACTTTCATACTGTTACTTGCTGGCTTGATTACACTCATCAGTGTTTACTGGAGGCTCACTGGCTCCCAGGCCTGTGACTGAGGTAATCACATACTCACTTGTTTTTCTATTAGAGGCATTTTGTTTCATTTAATCTTCTTAATTCAGCACGGCTGGTCTACTACAAAGCTCATTCTGCACTTGTTGAGGTCACAATACTTGCCACAAAACTGCACAGGATTAGAGATCCGGGATTTACTAGATCTTGGGTTGACTATCCCGAATCCTTTACCCACACTAACCGGAATATCTTCTTTAAGAAAATATTTCTTTCCTAAGTAAAAGATGGGCGAATTCTAAACTTGACAATCAAGTTTATTTAAATTCATGTAAGTTTAATCATAATTTAGAAGTTAAAGGGTTTATGGTGTTTTCTCATGCTCCTGTTTAATATTCTATTACCTGTCATTACATTTATGTGAGTGTGTGTGTGTGGGGGGGGGGTTTGGTTTTTGTTTTTAAATGGGTACTTAGGGTTGAAGGTTTAAGTCATTGTCTGGTCCCTATCATTATAAAAGGAAACGGATGGAATTGAGAATATTGAGGACTCTTCAGCAACTGAAAAAAACTGTCCTTCTCTTCTCAAATGAAATCTTAGGTTCTGATATATTTTAAATGGAACAATGGATTTTTGTCTGTATCAAACCCAAAGTACAGAGTTGATGCATGTCAACAAATAATGCCTTTAGATTTATATAATAAAAGCCTACTTATATCTATACATTATACATAAGTCTATCTTTCCTTACTGCCACAAACTATCAGAAGAAATCTAATTTTATAGAGAAAACTGGTTTGTTTAGCTCATATTTCAGGAGGCTGAAGTCCCAAGATCCAGAAGTCTGCCTGGTTCAGCTGCTAAGGAGAATCTAATGTAATCACAATATGAACAGAAGCTAGGATTGGCCTTTCAGCTTGTTCTTGCCACAAGCTTAGACATCCTGTGGGGTTCTTGAAAATGCAGCACCCACCATGACTTTATTGGGTTAACTTTAATATGTCAACACATTCTAGAACCACCTAGGAAGAGAGTTTCAATGAGATCAGATTGGCCTTTGGACAGACCCATGTGCAATCTGCTGTTGTTGCTTGTTTCTTTGTTTTATTTTTTATTTTTTGGTTTTGTTTTGAGACAGGGTTTTACTATATAACCTTGGCATGCTTGGAACTCAGTATGTAGACCAGGCTGGCCTCAAACTCATACAGATCCATCTGCCTCTGGCGTTAAATGTTAGAATCAAAGTGCTCACCATCACACCTGGCAGAAAGGGTTTTTCGCTTTTTTGGGTGTTTGTTGTTGTTGTTTGTTTGTTTGTTTTAATCTCAATTGAACTGAGGCAAGAAGGCACATAGATTTGCATGGCCTCCTGTTCCCAGCTAGGCTCAGAGCTCTATCAGAGTGAGAGAAGGGAAAAAGCACAAATAAACACTCATGAGATCATTCTCTCTATTCTCACCTGTGTGTGTGAGCGGGCGCTTTAGCTTCTGGCTTTGACTTCCCGACCTTGATAACCTAGAACTGTGAAAAAAATAAATCCTTTCTTAAGTTGCTTTTCTGTCAGAGTAATTTACAACTGCAACAGAAATTACTTAAAAGAGGACACATTAAGGCCCAGCTCTTTTTTGTTTTGTTTTTTTGTTTTTGTTTGTTTGTTTTTTGAGACAGGGTTTTTCTGTATAGCCCTGGCTGACCTGGAATTCACTTTGTAGACCAGGCTGAAGGCTGAGCTCTTTAACGTACTACCACTTATCACATCATCAGACTGTGGACCATGCTTCCAACACATGAATCTTGGGGAAAATTCTTAAACCACTGGACCATTGCACATTGTTAAAAAAGAATCTTAAAAATTTTTCTCTTCAGTCTGTGCTGGAAAGCTGAAGAATATGTGTTTTAAGGGCAGTCAAGGATGTCAGTAGCGGGGGCAGCAACACAGTAGATGCACTCACCATAAAGGAACAAAGGCAGAGAGGCAAAATCAGAAGTGCTTTCCCCCAGAGATTTTCACATCAGAGTTACTGCTGAAACTCTATGAATGCACACTCTATGAATGGTGTCCCCACATCTTAGTCCTGTATAGAGACACATCTCTTAGTTGACCCCAGTTCCAATCAAATTAACAACTCAGATTAGCTACAACAATGGCTATTTCTGAAAATCCAGTCCTCAAGATAAGACTTCGAAATGCAACAAATCCATGCCTATCATTTACATGACACACAAATGTACACAGGAACAGGTGATAGAACTAAAAGCTTGGGATAGTGGTAGGAAATCAATGTGATACCAGGCATAGTGTGGGCATAGCAGGGGCTAACCTCTTCCTTCATGCCCATTGAACTTTTGGAAGAAGGATTGGCTTCTAGATTTGTTTATCATTAGAAGCAAAAGGACATTTAGTGAGTTGAATGCTTTTTGAAACCATCAAACTCCAGTTGTGTGCATGTTAAAATGAAATGATCTGATGAGCATAGTATACAGCAGTGTGCTCTCTATAGCAAGGGGCAGAAAATGCAGCCAAACCCTTAAGCTAGTCAACAAGTTATCAAATCATGTTGCAGAAACATTTGGGACAGATCTTCATCTGGATTTGACTTGGGGTTTCAAATAGAATTGTACAGGACCTAGTCTCTGTGTTCTTGGCACAGTTCATGTACCTGTTGACTATAAGCACTGTGCAATTCATCAACTGGGGTTTGAGAAAATGATCCTGCAGTCCCTATCACATGTCACACATTCACTGGGCTCTGACTAGGTCAAACTGTTCCAGAGACAAGGACTGTGACCAAGGAAAAGCAAGGGTCTGATTGCCCAGGTCTTTCTTTCCTGCCTACCTCTGGTCTTGTAAAATGACATCCTAGTCTAAAATATTGAGCAAAGCCTGAGGGAGGACATGCTTCCCCAGAAAACATCAGGGGCACAATCATAGAAGAGCATACAAAAGACTAGAAAGGGCTGGTTTTTACTTGACTTTTTTTTTTTTTTTCAATTTCTACAGGATCTCATTTCAGATTCTGCATCTCATTCCCAATTACCTCTCTTTCTAGTTTGATTTCAATGGAGTGGTTTAATGCGCTCAGAGTTGAGGGAACATGCAAATGAGGATAGGGTACCAAGTTCCACTTTCCATGGCATCAACATCAGTAAGTGCCTTCCACATACCCCATTCAGTGTAACCCAGGATAGCTCTCTCTGGTCACAGGCAGGTGTCTTCCATGCCTGCAACTTCCCTCCGGCATATCCGAAGGGAATCTTGTTTCTGTTAGGGTATTCAAAATCTTCCACAGCACATTATGCATTATATTAAAATTATCTCTTACCAGAGCCTATCAAAATCATCACCTTTAACTTCAGTTTTTTGTCATTCTCCCAGAATTCCATGCATCATCCTGTGCTAGAGGGATCTCTTCCTTGACACTCAATTCAAAAATCTGGCATTACACTGTGTCTATGAAGACCCCCTTTCTCTTCCCAGTCCTGAAGCAGTGAAGCTTTGCTCTTGGGAAACACACACACTCACACACACACACACAGAAAACATATGCTCATTAGTTACAGGAACCAATTTCGATGATAATGTTTTCCAATGGCAAGCATCAAATAAACTTAGGGAGTCAACATCACTGCAATGCAGCAAACGAGCTATGAAGTGCACCTGAGCATGAAGGTGATTGTCAGGGGACAGGCCTGGAAGGACAGGGCAATCTACACAGAAACCGTGAGGGGAATTTCTCATGCAGGGCCCTTAATTACTTCTTGCGGAGTTCCACTGTCGTGATTTCCAGGCAGCAGGTAAAAAAAAAAAAAAATACCTACAGAACTTAACCAGAATGTTCAATGTGCATTAGACACAGGGGAAGGGATGTGCATTAGATGCAGGGGAAGGTGGACACGGAAGTTTTATGTAAAATTGCTTAAACGCCTGACATTGGTTTTCTTATACTATTGTGGTTACATGATTTTAACATTCAGAAACTAACAGGTTCACTCTTTAAACCTAAGTGACCGTAGTTAACCTTTATCCATAGAAGTAATATATTTTTAAAATAACTAAAAGAATGGAAATTATTCCATAGATGTTCTGGTAAAATAGGAAAAAAAAAAAAAAGAAAAGAAAAGAAAAAGGAAAAGGAAAAGGAAATGTTTCAATGCTTCATTTAGTCTGTTTGCACTGTGATTATTTTAAAATGTTCCTCTACTGCTCAAAGCATTTTAAGGGGAAAAAAATTAACATCAAGAAATGTTTTCCAGACATGAGTTAAAACAATGAAAAGAATAAAATGGACTTGGGATATCTGACTGCAAGTAAAATGGAAAAAGGAAAATTTAACAGATTCAAACCGGGTGTGGGGGGCAGGGCATTCCCAGATGGAACTATAAAGAGAAAGGAGGCATGTATGAGACCCATCCTCAAAGTCACCATTCAGGGATGAGGGGGGAGGGGAGCAAAAAGCAATGGCCCTGAAGCAGCCAACTAGGTCCACCTTGTTAATTTTCTAAATACAGAAAACTAAGAAGCAAATTGAATTAACATGAATACCCAATTGCTACAATTTTCTCAATGGGATAACAAAACTGTATATATAGACACAGGACAGTGAAACTTCTTTTCTCTAATACTGACCCCAACCAAATTGTTTTGATCCCTGTGTTTTCTTTAAGATAGAAGTTCTATAGATACTTTAAATTTTCTTGTCTTCAGAGCTCTGTAAGATTCTCCCTGGCAACATGTATGGATCTATGGAAAACTCAACTAATACGCTTACTGACCCCAAGCCTGGCACCATGAATATCAAACCCTTTCTTTTCACCAATGCCAGAGGTAAAAAGAAAAACCCAGATTGTAACAGACATTCTTCTATTTCCTTCAGTTTCTTTAAATGAATTTGAAACTCTTTTTTTTAACTTTCTTTCTTTCTTTCTTTCTTTCTTTCTTTCTTTCTTTCTTTCTTTCTTATTTCTTTATTTTTTGTTTTTTGTTTTTCGAGACAGGGTTTCTCTGTGTAGCCCTGCCTGTCCTGGAACTCACTCTGTAGACCAGACTGTCCTTGAACTCAGAAATTCACCTGCCTCTGCCTCCAAAGTGCTGGGATCAAAGGTGTGTGCCACCACACCTGGCTGAGACTCTTTTCCATGATTTAGCTAGCATGTCATTTCTACAAAAAGATTTGGAAGAATTGGAAGAGTATTATCTGGGGCTACTATCCTATCTCAGGCTCCTGGATTCTTGGTACTCACCTATAACCACAATTCTCAGGGCAATGAGGAAGGAATGTGTGTTCAGGGTGAGTCTAGGATACATAGTGAGACTGGCTCAAAAAAAAAAAAAAAAAGATAAAACTGACCTTTGATAAAATCTGGATTATTGAAATTGGAAAAAAATAACTAAATTTCAGTGTTCTTATCCTTTTGTTTTAAGTCTTGCATCTACATTCTTTACTATATTAAAAATATGTGGAAGTGCCATTTCCTTTTGAGGCCTACAGGACAAAACATATTTAGATTGTTGTGGGAACATGACTGAAGATTGGGGATGAGAGTCAACAAAGTCATGAGGCGAATCCCAGGAATCAGACTCCAGAGTCCAGCATCAGGGTGCATATCTGAGTTTATTGTCCAGCCCATAAGCTTATATACAGTGTTTGAGCCAATCCCAAGCCCCTAACACCTTGGCCAATAGTCCGATGGAGTCGGAGAGTATTGTTCCTGGTTAGGTGTTTGTGACTGACGATGGGGGAGGCAGGCACTCCTCTGGCCCTGGTTCCTTCTTGCTGTCTCACCACTGCTCGGGAGCCATCTTAGATCTAATGGCATGTATCAGGACTCTTCCAGGGGTCATTCTCCATCCCACTTTTTCTACCACAAGGGCGACCTCCACAACAGTCACAGATAATGGAACATTTTTCAGCATTTTTCAGCGATGACATTTCTAAGAACATCAAGAGAAACCAGACTGGTGGCTTCTGGGCCTGGGGTTTCCATGGTTATAAAATGTGACCATATTCATTGAACTGCATGAGCTTGCTAAAGACGGGGGAGTTATGTGTTTTACACACGGAAAACAATTCTTTTGATGAAGTCAACTCATTGCTTGGACTGATGAGAGACAAGTGAGATGAAGAAGAATGGTAACTTTTCTGTCATTCATGAACCCAAGTATTATTACGTTCTGACACCACAGCTGTACTATGGCTTCTTTGGAATCGCAATAGGCAGTAACAGGAGTGAATATTGAACGTTATCTGCACAAGTGCACCAGAGTCCCCACAGAAAGTGTCTGAGAACACCCACATTGATGCTTCCAATGTGTAGGATTAGCAACACAGCAGACTCTGACCCCAGAGGCTGTTTTATAATCATGCATATGATTTCATCAGCATGTCCAACTCCAAGTCGGGCAGAGGCAGAGGGAACTTCCTGTTTCATGACGGATTTGACATATTCTGTTTACACTGTGCCTTACTGTTCCCTAGTCCACCGTGAAAGCGCTTCTTGCATCAAGAATCCAGTGTCCGGCCTGGTAGTGCAGTGAGTAGTAACAGGCAGTACCCGAAGCAGAACTGTATTGTCAGTAACAGTATTATCAGCTAACTGTCAGCCTAGGAAAAGGACAGTTTGACTTTTCAGAGAACGGAGCAATCAGGCATAGAGAAGGACTATCTATGTCTGACACCATCTTTCCTTTACTAGTTGATGTTTTTTTGCAGTTGGTCTTTGCCTTCAGCTTGGCTGGTGGCTATTTCAAAGATTATTCCTCCCTAGGGATAAATCCCCACAGTGAATCTGGAATTTCAAAGCACACTCTTACATGTTATTGTGTCAGCAACCTCATAAACTATGGCTTTCATTTTTGCATTTGTTTTTGTTTTTCATAATAAACAACACTCATCAAGCCTTGGTTTTACAACACAAAGAGAGGAAGTTAACAACTTCTGTCCTGAGATTTCTAATTTAAAAGTCGTTTGGCTGGAAAATCCAGTCCAATGATTATAATGTTGATGGACCTCTTCAGGACCTTACCACTTAAAACTCCATTAAAGGATTATTTCACAAAGTTTCAGAACCACACACACCTCCAATAATTCACTTGAGAGGCTGAAAAGCCCACTCTAGATTGTTAAGTCAAAAATTTTTCCTTTATTTTTGCTTCCGCTAGACTTACAATCCAAACCTAAGATTAGCCAAAACCTCATAGTAGAGATAGGCTTGGGCCTAGTTTGCCCTTTTCTCTGGTTATAAAAACTAAGCTGCTGTAGAATGTATGACACTGTAATGGACTCTCTGATGTAGCTGCAATGGGTCTTGCCTAGAAGAAATTATATTAACCTTTTTCTAACTGTGCCCGGGGTGATAAGTCACCCTTGACATTCACCTTTCACACAACAAAATCCCTGTATTATAAAATCAGCCCCAAGCCTATCAGATAATTAATACCACATTTGTAAGTGACACCTATGATGTCATTTTAAAAAAATGAAACAGGGCCTTGATCCCTGTATTTACCGGTTGCAATCTTTTGGCTAACAGATAACATCTGCCAATGAGTAAAACTTGTTTTAGGGAAAGAACAGCTTTTAGTGATTTTATTTCTCTGACGTTTACTAGGTTGCTAACACTCGAAGCCAAATGCTTTTGTTTAACCACCATAGAGCAAGAAATGGCCATGCAATCTGTTTCACAAGTTTTGAAGCCTTAAGGGAATCATATTTAACGATGAGAAGACTCTCCTATATGTTATTCTGCAGCCTGTCACTATAGGCTAACTGCCTTCAGACTTCTGGATGAGGCCAGTCCACTGAATCCAAAGTAAAGATGGTGGATGGCCTGAGTGAAATGAAAAGCATTGAGTCACCATGTTTTCTGGGTCTGTAAAGAAATGGTGACAGGATTCCCTAGCCATGTTCTCAGGGATATGAGCAGGAGATAGCAGATAAGCAAGCGATTGCAATCCTTGATCAGAGACCTCAGAGTGGGCTGAGGGATAGCTTGATATGGACACAGATGGTGACATATGCAAATATTTAGGGACACGTGACTGCACATGGACTATTTATGCATGCATGGATTCCTGTGCCTCATCAGCTGAGGAGACTTAGGAAGATTCAGACTGCAGTAAACCAGTGCCTTGGCATTCAAGTCCATTCGCCAATAAAAACATCAAGGATCTGTGGGAACATAGCTGATCCTAGGACTAGGACAGAGATTCTGTAAAATACAATTTTATACTATGATGTAAAAGCTCATCAAAGGTTTAAAAAAAAACACAATCTCTAATGTATTCTTTAGATTATTTATCTGGACTTCAATTGGACTTCAATATTTTTACGGTAGCCAAGCTAAATTATTTTTCTCTGGTGCTTTACATATTTGTGAATTTCTTAGGAGTACTTTAATCAAAGCCTACTCTTGCCTCAAGAACGGTCTTTTCAATTGTTAGAGAAATATCTCCTGAGCCATTCACGTGTTGTCATGTTGGGTTAATTTGCCTTTTCCTCAGGAAGACCACTATAGCTTGACTCTCAATTTTGCTAAAATTATATTACAATCATCCTTCTGAAAACATTGTAAGCTCTGGTCAGCCTCACTCAGAGTGGTAATTGGGGTGGGTTTTATCATTGCAGCCTAATTCTGCCCATTATATTCCTGCCTCTCCATTTATCCTGGTCTAAAAGTGTTATTTGAGCCAGAAGATCATTCTGTAACCTTCAGATTACCGCTGGGTGGCTTGGGCGGGAAAAAGGAATTACCAATGCATTAAATTTGAATTAGCTCTGAGAAATCATGCAGATGTATGCACGGAACATTATAGCAATACTGTCTCCCAGGCACAGCAGAACTGCTTTTATGCAGTTTTAAAAGAAATCACCCGAGCAACCTTTAAACCGCACACATGATAAAGCTGAGGTAGCAGCTTCTGTTAAAAATAAATAAATGAATAAATAAAAAGAATGCAAGAAGGAAAAATCCTCATGTCCAAATATAGTTCTTCAGAGAAACCTGATCACAGGATCACACAAGGCTGCAGCTAAGTGGCCTGTTTGGGTCTCAGCCTTGAGTGCCCTGGCAGAGTGACTGCTGGAGTGTCACTTAGACTAATGACTATGAATTATACAGTGGGTCATATCCTCTTAGCTACAAGTCATTTATACACTTTCCCTCTACACTGCCAGCCCTGGTTCAATTTTTTTCCCCCTCCCACTAGGAAATAACTCACTGAATAGATGTTCAAAGTTGAGTTTTTTGACAACCTATTTCTGTGCTTCTTCTGTGAGGCCACACTTGCAAAACAGCCAACTGGACGAAAGAAAAGGCCCTCTGTTCTCAGGGAAATTAGAGCAGTAATGAGTCTGAGTTTGTCGGTTTGTTTACCTACTTGGTGTCACAGTGCTTCCGCCTTTAAAGATCTGGGCCTCTGTCTTTCCTACCTGGAGTTAAACTACAGAGGAGGTGGAAAGATATGTGATGCGGATGGGTTCAAGTCACACACATCTTCCTCTGTGAGACTGTAGCACTGGGTGGCAGAGCATGACGAAAGAGACCATGGAGTTCATTATGAAAATGGAGATCTGTCCATTTTTCTGAGGCTCATGTATATGGTGAAGTACATGATTTAGCATCAAAGAGGAAAGGATCGTGGACATTTTAACAAAGCACCCAAAGGCAGGAGGGCCTGACTAAGCATGACTGCATGGCTTGTGTGTCATCCTGTAACTCACTGACATCGTGTGTGTGTGTGTGTGTGTGTGTGTGTTTCTTGTTGCTGAGAGCTGAGCAGAGCAGAACCTCCTTAGACTTCATAACCAATGGACAGTCAACAGGCCTTGTTACTGTTTACATGACAGTGGTCATTCAGCTTTGAAAGTGCTCATCAACACTGACCTCTATCCAGGTGTGGCCCTGGTGGCCAGGCCACCAGGACAAAGGAAGCCTTTTACTTTTATAAATGGAAAGAGAGCCCTCTGAATGTACTGGTTCATGAAGGTGATGGAATGGCTCAGGGACAGCCTCCAGCTGTTGCTCTTGGCTACCCTGTGAGATCCATGGTATCCAGGGAGATCACTCAGGATCTTAGAATACCTCCTCTGATAGCTGAGCAAGAACGGAGCCACCACTCTCCACCACTATCTCGGCTTGCCCCCAAAGAAGCCCAGAAAGGCCCCCAAAGGGCAACTTGTGCCAGCACCATGGAGTTAAATGGCACTTAAAGACCTTGTGAGGTAGGATGATTTATTGAGACAGCAAGCAGAGAGGGGATCTTTTTATAGCACAGACCTCTGCTCTGCACAGACCTGCAAGCCTCCTCTCAAGACTCAACCCACAGCCAGCAGCTTAACCCTTTCCACTCCTTGGCCTGTGACCTCCTCCTCCAACTCAGTCCTAAGACGTTTGTCTCCTGTCCTCACACACACACTACTGCTCCATCCCAAGACTTCTGAGATAGCATTCTCCCCTCAAGTGTCTACCAGTGAGGCTCCTTCCCTCACTTGGCACTGCTTCACTTCTGCACATGGTACTTCATATAGCAGACAGTAACTCCTGTCCAAACACAACCTAGCAATGCTTTGGTTTTCCAAATAATACAGTCCCAACCCCCCATGAAAACGTAGCACATTTTACTTCGTAATTTATTCAACTATGTGAAGACTTCATTTTGCTTATTGTTTTATTCCTGAAAATTAAAGGATTTCTGGCACACCATGGGTGTTCAGCAATATATGTTGAATTAAAAGAATGAGTTTTGAGGAATCTCAAATGGCTGAGAAGCACTTAAAGAAATGTTCAACATCCTTAGTCATCAGGGAAATGCAAATCAAAACAACCCTGAGATTCCACCTCACACCAGTCAAAACTCAGGTGATAGCAGATGCTGGCAAGGATGTGGAGAAAGAGGAACATTCCTCCATTGCTGGTGGGATTGCAAACTGGTACAACCACTCTGGAAATCAGTTTGGAGGTTCCTCAGAAAATTAGACATATTACTACTGGAAGATCCAGCAATACCTCACCTGGGCATATACCCAGAACATGTTCCAACTTGTAATAAGGACACTTGCTCCACTATGCTCATAGCAGCGTTATTTATAATAGTCAGAAGCTGGAAAGAACCCAGATGTCCTTCAACAGTGGGTTGGATATAGAAATTGTAGTGCATTTACACAATGGAGTAGTACTCAGCTATTAAAAATGATGAATTCATGAAGTTCTTAGGCAAATGGATGGAACTAGAAAATATAATCCTGAGTGAGGTAACCCAGTCACAAAAGAACACACATGGTATGCACTCACTGATAAATGTATATCAGGAAAAAAATCTTGGAATATCCATGATACAATTTACAGACCATGTGAAAGTCAAGAAGAAGAAAGACCAGAGTGTGGATGTTTCAGTTCTACTTAGAAGGGGGAAGAAAAAACACACAGGAGGTAGCGGGTAGGAGGGACTTGGGAGGAACAGAGGAGGGGGAGAGGAAAAAGGGGGGCAGGATCAGATGTGGGAGGATATGGAGGAGATTTACAGATGGTCAGAAAATTGAGCAGAGGTGTGCAGCAATGGGGGATGAGAAACTGGGGGTAGCTAATAAAAAGTCCCAGACACCAGGAAAACAAGAGCCTCCTAGGACACCATACAGATGACATTAGCTGAAACCCCACAAAAGGGAGGGAGAACCTGTCAAGACCATATCCAGAAGTTAAGCACTGCCCCTGGTTGAAGGATGGGACTACCCACCCATCCTTCTCAAAATGTTAACCCAGAGTTGCTTCTGTTTGAAGGAAATAAAGGGACAAAGAGTGAAGCAGAGACTGAAGGAAAGGCCATCTAGAGTCTGCCCAACCTGGGGATCCATCCCACATGCCGCCACCAATTCCAGACACTATTACTGTTGCCAAGAAATGCTTGCAAACAGGAGCCAGATATAGATGTCCCCTGAGAGGCTCTGCCAGAGCTTTACCAATCCAGATGAGGATGCTCGAAGCCACCCATTGGACTGAGTGTAGGGATCCCAATGGAGGAGTTAGAAGAAGGACTGAAGGAGCTGAAGGGGTTCGAAAGCCCATAGGAAGAACAACAGTATCAATCAACTAGACTTCCCCAACTTCCAGGGACTAAACCACAAACTAAAAGATACACATGGAGAGACCCATGCCTGGCTCCAGCTGCACATGTAGCAGAGGACGGCCTTGTCTGGCATCAAAGGGAGAGGAAGCCCTTGATGCCTTGTGCAGGCTTAATGCCCCAGCCTAGGGGAATGCTAGGGTGCGGAGGTGGAAGTGGGCAGGTAGATGTGGGAGCACGGTCGTGGAGGCAGGGGGAGAGGGAGTGGGACGGGAGGTTTTTGAAGAGAAAACCAGGAAGAGGAATAACATTTGAAATGTAAATAAACAAAATAACCAATCAAATATTTTTTAAAAATTAAAAAAGATTGAGTTTTAAGGTGGTATAGCCTTTCTGATTATTATTGTCCTTTATTACCCTCCCCCTCATCCCTGACATATATATCTTCTGAATACACAGGCATCCATACACTCTGAATAATATAAAATAAATCAATAAGTAAGTAAGTAAATAAATAAATAAATGTCATACAACTAGAAACAAAGATAAATGTGTGGGTAGCCATACCTGACAGAATCCAAGAATACTGCTGCACTGTTTCTTATGCAACTTTGGATCAATTAAGGAAGGAAGCAATTTTTAAATTACCTTTCTTGGTTCTTGAAGACACTGTGATAGAACACATAAGCACAACTTTTTTTGGAATCATACACAAACACACACACACACATCACAAAACCATATACAACTGCTAACATGACCACCTCAACTCCCAGCAACTGTCAAAAGAATCATTAAAATGACATTTAAATGCAGACATGAAGCTGATTTATAAGATTTTTTTTTAGAAAGTTGGTTACAGCTAGTTCTAGATATATCAAAATATATACTTAAAATATTTGCCAGCAATGCATCCCAAGGTATCATAGCCTATGAAATGTCACGAATAGTTCTAGCAACTGTTGACTCGTTTAACTCCACTTCTTGGAGTTAAAACTGAATTAGAGCTTCCTTTCTCTAAAATAATTTTTTTCTAAAATAACATCAATTGAAGGCAATGGTTCCCCATATGAACTTGATGACCTTATGAATAAATTCAGAGAAATACATACCAGAAAACTCTTAGAATCAAGACATCTCATTAGAAAAGTATCTGTTTTTGTTATAAGATTTAATTCCAGTTTTCTTGGTTTTATTGATTTGTAGTTAGAGAAGTTGTTTTGTTACCGTCATATTGAGTGCTACATTATGTTCTGTGAGTAAGAAATTCATTTTAGAGGGTTTGATGTATTTATTTTGCTAGACTTCACAAATTACATAGCTAACTAGTTAGCAGATTTGAGATATTTTGATTATCACAGTTGGTGGGAAGCTGCTACTGTCAGTTAGTGGGCAGAGGCCAGATATGTTATCACACATCTCACAACCCACAGAGCAGCTCTACCATTGTTAATCTCAAAGTAATGAGGCTGAGGGTGTCTGCTGCAGACTAATTTAATGCATCAATTCTGAGCAGACTGCATTCAGTCACAGGACTAGGTTGGAGTCCCAGTAGTAACTGACTGACATCCATCCTGTCTGACATTTCTGATCTGGCAGGTAGGGGCTATGATGTCACCTACTAATCCTGGCTTGAAGTTTGCTTGAAGAAAATAAAGAACACCAATGTTCCTGAATACCTAAGATATGTCTACAAATGTATACTTACAGTAAGTTAAATAAATGTTCATTCTGGATTACTGATTGCCTTCATATGTCACCCAATGCCCCAGTAATAACTGGGTTCAGTGCTTTACACACCAGGAAGAAAAGCTACAGTCTTTCAAGAGAATCATGTGGCAGTTGATAGCATGTGATGAGTTTGAAAGGGTTGTTTCATATCACCGGGTGAATAAATACAGAAAAAAGGAATAAAAGTACAAAAAGAAAAACAGTATTGTTAACAAAATTTGTTTTAAATAAAAGATTAATTTTTGTCGATAATGCTAACTCTATTCTTCCTATCTTGAGAATATCTACACAAGAAGGAGCTTGAAATAAAAGGAGTGAAATAATACACATTCTATTCTTTTTAAATTCCTGAAAAAGACAACCCTTCCTTGGACAGGATAAAGTAGTCAGTATCTAATAGATAGTTTTAAAGGAACCTGGAAGGTATGAACAGCTCCTTTTTGCCCAAGGGGTTAATATTGTGTGAGCTATATCTTCTGAAGTAAAGCACTTCCTCCCAGGGTGTATTGTTCAATTTCTTCATTGCTGGGAAAAAGAACCTGGTAAGGCAGCTAAGGTAGGAGGATTTATCTTGGTTCACAGCTCAAGGGTACAGTCCAACATGCAGGGATGCCATGGTGGGAGGAGCTTGAAGCAGACTGGCACACTGCACCCACAGTCAGGTAGGAAAGAGAGCACCAGAGGCCCAGCCCATGGGATAAATGGTGCTGCCCAAACTTAGGGTGGGCCATCACACTTCAATTCAATTAACGTGGAAACCCCCTCAGAACTTTGGCCAGAGGTTTGTCTTAGTGTTTCTCGATCATGTTAAGGTGACAGTCAGTATTTACTATGATATAGAAGGAAGAGAATGGTTTGTAAGTTTAAGAAAATATGTGGAGGAAGTTACAAGGGACCAGAAACTCCTGAAACCTAAAAGATTCCCAGGATCCCTCCCCGTGATTATGAAAGTAGTTGATAATTGGCTGAAGGGCCAGACTCTGGCCATGCATACAGCTTACTAGTTGGACAGAATACACTAGGGATATAGATTTTCTGAGTCCTTAGCCATGCTTTAGTGGGCTTCCTGGTGATACAACTGACCTTGAGTTATCCATGTACCTGTAAGAAATCCTTCATCGTGCTCCTGTATGTAACCCCAAAAAACTCAGTGGTTCACTAAGCTAAACTTGAAAGCAATTATTTCATTGAAATAACATTGGTGCCCTACCTGGAGTGAATGAGCTCTTTAGGAAAAGTTACACAGCTACTAGGAGAGGTATAGACTAAGAAAGTAAGATAGACTTTATTTAAATAAAAGTAATTTTTTTCACTGAAAATTAAAGTTGGGACCAAAGCACCCCAGGAATTCAATGCAGGAGACTATGCAAGTGTTATTGACTACCCCATGGTTCTGAGTATCACATACAGGGTAGATATCTGACCACTGGGAAATATGAACTTCAGAATCAGGTTTTGAAGAGTGTACAGACTATCAAAACACATGACATAATTCCTTGGAACTGATTAGACTTTTGAGCTTAATGAAGTCATAGCAAGCTCAGTCTCTCTCTCCCTCTCCCTCTCTCTCTCTCTGTCACACACACTCAATCTCAATACATCCTCCTGAATTCTGTAGTTAGAAATTGGCACAAAGGACACTGATTCAGAATATTCAGATTCAAAATGCACCACTCTAACCTAACAAGGAGATGTGTTGGCATGGTATGGGTAAGATTGAATTATCTACTCTATTCTCAGCTTGATAAGGCACACCTCCAAACTACATAACTTCTCCCAAAAATGATTGAGGCAAGCCCCGTATTTCCCATTACTAGCATTCCCAGCTAGGGTCACCCTCAATGGTCCCTGGAAGTTTCCAGAGCACTAGGTTTCTAGCTCATCCCTGAGATTCGTCCCATCCCTATTCCAGTAGTCTCTCACAGTTCTCTCTCTCTCTCTCTCTCTCTCTCTCTCTCTCTCTCTCTCTCTCCCTCTCTCTCTCTCTCTCTCCATTGCCCCTGTACCTCATCACCTCTCTTCCAGTCTTCATGTGCTCACCGTCTACACTAGAAAAATATTCAATTTCTGCTTCTCAGGGAGATTCATGGATCAGTCAGCCTGCATGGATCTGTTCTAAGCTCTCTGCATACATTATGGTTGTGTGGCTTGGCCTTCTCGTGGAATTCCTAAGAGCAAAGGCTGTAGCTGACTCTCACCTATTTTTGGGACCCTCCCCTCCTGCTGGGTTGGTTGCTTTGTCTAGCCTTAATACAAAGAGAGGTGTCTAATCTTATTTCAGCTCGATATGCCATATTTGGTTGTATTGTAGGAGGCCTGCCCTTTTCTGAAGGGAAATGGAGGAGGGGTGAATGGGGGAGGGTGGGTGGACTGGCAGGGAACGAGGGAGGGGGAACTGTGGTCAGAATGTGATATATGAGAGAAGAATGACTTGTTTAAAATGACAGAGGCAGAATAGACTTCATCAGAAGAACCCAGAATTAATGGTCCATTCAAAGAGCACCATCTGAGAGCTGCAAGAGATGAAAGATGAAAGGTTTCACTGCAGCATCTAATCACTTAGAGAGTTTGGGGAAACCCATGCAGTAGATTGCCAAGGTGACAATTAGCTGTGTCTAAAGAATTCAGTTCTTGCTGCTCCTAAATCTCTTAGGATTCTATCTGACTGCATAGAGAGAGGAGAGCCCTACTCTTAGCCTGATAGGTGAGAGGGGGCATGGTTCATAGACAGCACCCAGTGCTTACATATTTTCAAACATTTTTCTTCTAGACTTCAGTTAAGATGACTATTTCATTTTAGGTTGCACAGAAGATGAAAACCCTTGATTTGAGTAATGAATTAAGTAAGACACTCTTGTCAAGTTAGGAACGTAGGAATGGTCTTGGGAACCTGTAGTAGAGCTGACATATAGTTCCTGTAGAGAGATAACTGTTTCTTTTTCTGATTTGGGCCTTGAAAAAGACAGTCATTTTTGTCTCTTTCTTAAAATAAAGGAACATCTAAAGGATTACAATTTGGAAGGACAATTTAATAGGCTATAGATTGAGTTGGTTTTCGGTATCTGTGCCTTCTTGTGCTTCTGGGGCCATGAAAAACTTTCAGACACTCCTTCAGGCCTTCTTCAGTGCCTCCAGCTGTGTGATGGCCTTATAACAGATCAGAAGAATGTTTAATGTGTTTAGAGTCCTGCAGCCCAGCATCTTAATTCCTAAAATATAGCACATTTCATTTCCCTGCAAGATCTCCACTTGAGCCACAACCAAACACTTATGCATGTCAATGAAGAGAAAAATCAATGCTTAATGGCTGAAAATGATTTATTCACCTGCAAAATAAGGTACTACTCATATAGTCACTCATATTTGGCCTCAGTATGAACAAGGAAGTTAAACCTTGGTTTGCTTAAAACCCAAAGAGAGGAAATCGCATGCACCACATATGTGAAGTCAGCTTTTACTTCCGTTCTTTACAGGGAGTTTGGTATGGTCAGAAGATAGACAAAAGACCAGGAGAAAAGAACATTCCCTTGTTTTGTTTTCTTGTGCCACTAGAGCTATTGCGAGGAACTGAAGGCCCCATGATGCAGTTAGAGTTGAACATTTTCATACAGAACTACAGCCAGAGTGTGAAGCTATGAGTGTGTGAGAATGTGGGACACTTGGGATGAGAACAGGCAAAGGGGATGACGATTCACGTGAACAAAGGGTGTGTAGAGATTCTTCTCACACTCACAAACTACTCATGGCTCAGCAGCGCATCTCACCTTGGTGTTTCATCCCCTGCATTTAAGACACAGAAGGAGAGTACATGCTCATCAGTTACGGCTGATTCTTTTCCCAGTCAGCTGATCTAAACAGCACATTTTGGGATGACATGTCTGTGACCCCTTTAACACAGACAGGTGTGCATGCATATACAGAGCTCCGGGAATGCTTAAAATCTCGCTGTTTCTACACCTTAGAAAATACTATTACTATAGAGACCACAGAAACAATACCAAGATGCAAAAATATGAGAGCCTGTCTTCCCAGAAAATGTCAACACAAACAAACTTTAGGGCTTGTCCCTAAACCCTCAAGTCAGAAGCTCAATAGACTTGACTTGTAGCATGAGGATACTGCTCGGCATATGAACCCCAAACCATTGCACAAATATTCTGAGAGAAGGGGCCCATCACACAGCCACTGAGTTTATGACTCCACAACCACGCCATTAGACTCAGTGCAGTATTATACTAGAAGATAATCAAGGCAAAGACATAATTGATCATTGATTCCTCATACTTTTTAGATAGGTAGATATACCAAAACTATACAGACAGGTCATATCAAGTGATAAGTACATATTGCAGGTTTGTGTTCAATAAAACTTTAATGTTTTGTGAAGACTGTGGGAAAATAAGGCATTTCTCTATTGGCAGAATTTTGTGTATTCAGACTCCATGCTACTGGATAGGCCACTCTCTCACAAGTTCTCTCTTGTTGAACTCAGCCCTACACAGCGAGGACAGAGAACAAACGAGAGGACTCAATAGCAGAACTGTAAAGATGATGTCTGAGAATCAGTGGCGGGCATGCAGGAAGGGAACAGCTGAAGGAGGGGCTTGAGCTTGATGCTACACTTAAAGCTGGATAAGCAGCTCTCTCACAAGTGCGCTCTCGTAAGATGCTCTACACCGTGAGGACATATCTATTGGCCTAGATGTTCATTTGGCTGTCGGATTCTTAGATATCAATTTAGGAACCTAAAGATTATACTGTAGCCCAAGAACGGACAGTGAGGCTCTCTTTGCACACCAAGCACAACCCGTCTGTATGGCTACAGGGAAGGGGGTGTTAAGAAGAGCTGCTACGCGCTCAGTGGAAGAGTGACCGGAAGCATGAGGGCCAGGGATACAATGGGGACAGACACAAACATATGGGCCTCTTTCCCTGTGAATCCCAGCAGCAGGGCTGAGCTTAGCCATTTATGAACAATGGGCATGTCTTTAAATCAGTGAGGTAGAGGCATGTATCCAATGTGACAGAAAAAGCTCAACAACAACAAAAAAATCATCTCTGGTATGGCTTTTAAATTCATGTTATATAATTCACTTTGAAATAAAAATAAGAATAGAAGACAAAGGCTTTACTAGTTGGTTAACAGTAATAGTCCCCACAGTTTGTAGTTTTGTATGTAACTTGTAACTTTCCTTTTCTACGCTGTCCTCAGTATAGTCTAGCTCAACAGATGCTAATTGAGAACACATGAGCCCTGAGAAGTTCCCACAGTCAAGGAGCTTATGGTTGCCGACTTAAGTTCATGTGTGCGTATTTTGTTTTGTCCCTGGCAAAGTTGAAACGTTTAATCCCTAAGCAAGCTTTCGTTCTTTTCTCCCCGCACAGTCTCTGGCCACCATCGTTCGAAAACTCTATTCTCCAAATTGGACCATGTTACAACTTTGTGTGATTAGGGTCACGGGGGGATTGATCATTTTGTTATTGGCTCATTCCCCTCAGCACAATGTCCTCTAGGGTCGTTCATGTTATACAACCGACTTCCTCCAGGCTGATTAATACACCACTGTGTGTATAGATCACATTTTCTCCATCAGTCCTTCACAAGATGAGGATTTACAGTCCCTCCACCTTCTGGAATGTGACTATGAGGATACAAACATTTCTTCAAAGATCCTATTTCCAATTCCTTTGGTTAAGTGCTCAGAAGTGAGTTCATGGAGTACGTCTAATTTTAATTATTAGAGGGATTTCAGACTGTTTTCAATAGTGACTCTCATTGGGCCTTTGTGGTATTTTGAATAAGAAATACCCGACGCAGGCTCAGATATTTGAATACTTGGTCCCTAGTTGATGGTGCTGCTCTGGGTGGATATGGAACCATTAGGTGTGGCATTGCTGGAGCAGTAAGTCATTTGGGGAGGCCTTTGAGGTTTATAGCCCCACTTTTAGTTCACTCTTTCTGCTTTCTTTGTATGGTTGAGATGCGATTGTCTCCATTTCTTGCTCTGACTGCCTGCTTCATTCAGTGCCTCCCCTTGTCATTACAGACTCTCCCTCCCCAGTTATAAGCAAATAAACTCTTCATTAGTTACTTTTGGTCCTGGTGTTTTAAAAAACCATGCTAAAAAAAACGGGGTAGTAACAAGTACAAGCTTCCTGCTGCTTGTGTATAAGATTTTCCCACAGCCTTATGACATGGCTCTGTGTGTGTGTGTGCGTGTGTGTGTGTGTGTGTGTGTGTGTGTGTGTGCGTGTGTGTGTGTGTGTGTGTGTGTGTGTGTGCGTGTGTGTGTGTGTGTGTGTGTGTTGATGGTGACATTCTAACAGGTATGCAGTAGATGTCATAGTTTGATTTGCAGTTCCTTGATTAGTGATACCGATCACCTTTTCACATAGGATTGTCATTTATATGTCTTCCTTAGTGGCATGTCTAGCCAAGTCTTCTGCCTAGCTTCACGAAAACTTCTACTCTCAGGCCATCATAATTTGAAGCCATCTCTGGTCTTCGATAGTCTAGAAGTGAGATTTTTCCTAAGAATAGAGCATTGTAGATGTCCCCATAGCTTTAGCCTTTCATTACTCTAGTTTATTTATGTGTAAAACCATCCATGCATTCCAGGACCAAGCATGCGTGGGGGCATGCGTGGGGGCCAGAGGTGGGGGCAGGGGTGCAGGCATTTTACTGTGGTGTTGGATTTGATTCTCCTGTATTTTGTTGGAATTTTTCCATCAGTTTGATTTTAGTATACATGTTTTTCTGCCTTCATAACATGAGTTTGAAATTATTCTATTTGGGACTGTGTTTGAAAAGGATTGGTGTTAATTCTTTAAATATTTCATAGAATTTTAAACTGTAAGTAGGCTTTGTTGGGAGTTATTATTATTATTATTATTATCATTGTTATTATTTTATAATGACCCCCTGTCCTTGTATCTATTTCTACTTTTTAAAAATCTTTCCCATGTTTCAAAGCTTCAGCTGTTTCTGTAAAACTGTCCATTCACATAGCCATAGAATTCATTAGTATATATTTCTAGTCTCTACTGATCATCTTTATTTATTTAGACCAGTTTTAACATCTCTTGCGTTTTTAAATTGTGTTACCTAAATCTGTGTCACTTTTTCTTCCTTAACCTGGCAAAGGGCCTGCTGATTTCATTGTTCTTTAAAACCAACAACGTAGGTTTCCATGATTTTCCCATTGCTTTCTCTTATTTTATCTTGTTGCTGCTGTATTCCTGGTTATGGTTACATTTTATCTATAAAATAATAGTAAAAAATGTATCTGACGTTATTGTTTCCTTGCTACTGTAAATCTTATATTTAGTACAGTGGTAGTGCTTTCTTAGCGCCCTTGAAATGTAAGTTAAGTGGCCAGTTTAAAATCCTTCACCTGTTTTGCATACACATTTGCCACCATAAGCTTCAGGTGACAGTCCTTTGGTTTAGTATGTGCATATTTCATTTTCCCTTGTCTTGGGACATTTTTCTCCTTACCTTGTCATTTCTTCTTGAACCATCTGTGTGCTAAAGTGTGCACTATTTAATTCCTAGTTCAAGTTTTCTTTTTTTAAAGAAGAAAAAGAAGGAAGTGACCCTGTTAATACCAGCTATTACAAAATAAACGTGAGATAAAAAATGCAATAAATTTTCATATCCTCTCATCTCTTCCTCCAAAAAAGAAGGAACTACAAGCCCTCTTTTAGAATTGCATTTGGTATCCTTCAGATTTTATCTAAGTATATATGATGTGACCTTCCCATGTTATTTATATTCGAAGTAGATATTTATTAGTTACGGACCTAAGATGAGAAACCCCAATGCTGTTCTTACCCATTCATCTCTAGCTTTCCATCAGAGCCTGGTCTCAGAGGCAGAAGGACAGTTCCTCTGCTGGCTATAGTAACAACATGGTTCTTTAAGTAATAAAGCTGGATCAAGGCTTTAGTGGAACTTGCAGATTTCTAGGAGGATATGAAACAAATATATTTTCTTGTGTCTATAATCTAGGTGAAGAATAGCTTCCCAGGGTCTCAGGAGAATGTCTCATTCCATAAGAGAACACTTTCAGAAGAGTCCACAGTATCTCCCAGCTTAGGAAATGTTTTTCATCTGCTGGACGATAAGGCATGGGGAAATAAAATATCTGTGTAAACCATGGTGTGACACCATTTTAAAGAACAATCGCCTAAAGAATATAACTTAAGAAAACTCCAAGACACGGAAGGAATCTTTGTTTTAAATGACTTTCTTGGTGTTTAGGCCAAAGCCATGAACCTGGCGAGGACACTGGAATTCATGTCTGTCACTTTGTAATAGAATTAAGCAAATGGTGCCACAGTGACCTAAGAGAATTAATGTACCTTCAATATAAGAGCCATTTCCTTCAGAGAAATCAGACACTTATTAATCTGGACAAGAAATGCATGAGGAAAAGGCAGGCCAGGAATATTCTCCCTGTTGGGGGATGGAGCCAGCAGGATGGAGGAAATTGAAGTGGCTGACCTTTGTCTTAGAGGGAGACTGGTGTCAGAGCTAATGGCAGAGACCATTTTGGCTTCTTATTTTAAATTGTCACACATCAGCAATTAGAAATCGCTTATGCTCTCAGAGCTGCTGTTAATTTATACTTAGATTCAATGACTCACTGACTGTCCTGGGTAGGTGCAGCTTGGGAGGCCAACCTCTTGATTTTCCACAGGATGAAACTGATACTCAGGGCTGTGAAAAAAAAAAAGCCCAGAATCAGAGTTGCACACACACACACACACACACACACACACACACACACACACACACACAGCTCAGCCCTGAGTCTAAGACCCTTTCCTTAAGCAATGGCATGTTTCTATAAAAAGAGACTTATCTCAATTTCTCCCTTTACTATGTGCTATAATAAATTGGTATTATACACATGGTAAATTTTAAGTACTGTTTACAGCTTTTAAATATTTTGTCTGATGCATTATTGCATTGTGGTTACTTTTGTGATTTTAAAAAAAATTCAACTTTTTTCAGTTGCTATACAAAATAATGGGCTTCATTATGACACTTGCTTTAGTATGAAATTTTTCTATGTATATCTCAGCAAATTTTGCTGTATTTGGCCAACCATCTCCTCACCCTGCCCACTCCTGCTAGCTCCCTCCCTTCCCCCCACCTTTTGGCTTTCACATTATGTGTTGTCACATGTAAGAGAAAAACGCATCATACATTCTACACGTTAAAGGCCTACTTAACCATATGCATGCATTTAAGAAGAATACAACTGATAATGGACTGTATATCTTAAGAAAATGATAATAACTAATGCTCCTTGTTGTAAATAACTGTCTTGCTTTTTCCAAACAAATCCATGAGCTGGCTGATGACGGTAAATGAAGCATATGCCTGTCCCTTTGGCAGACAACTAGACAAATGCTACCAAAGTGACCTAAAAGAATTCAGAATGTGCACATATTAATTTATAGTTAACATGTTTTCAGCATTGCCAACATCAGTACCATTTCCCTCAAGAGATTCATCACTATCCACACTTCCTCCCTCTGCCTCCACAACTCTATACTCTTTCTTCTCCTAACACTCATAGCTAAACCTAAATTCCACGTAAGAGATAACAGGTGATGATTTATCTTCCTAAATTTATCTTTGTTCTCCAGTCTACCCATTTTCCTGAATATAATGCAATTTAATTCATCTCTATGGATAAATGAACTAAAATTGGGTATATATATATTAATTTTTCTTTATGGCTCATTGTTAGGCACCTAGGCCTGCCCGATATCATTCACTGTTGTGAATAACACAGCAATAAATATGGATATGCAAGTATCCCTGTGTCATGCTGACTTAATAACGTAGAGTACAGGCCTTGAAGTAGTATAGCTGGGTCATGTAGTAGTTCCATTTTTGGTTGCTTATGGAACCTGCTGGCTAATTTCTATACGGGTTGCTTTAATCAGGGCTCCTGCGTTAGAGTTTCTATTGCTGTGAAGAAACACTATGGCTATGACAACTGTTATAAAAGAAAGCATTTAATTGGATCTGCCTCACAGTTCAGAGGGTTAGTCCATTATCATCATGGAGGGAAGCATGGTAGCATGCAGACAGATATGATGCTGAATCAGTAGCTGAGAGTTTTACATCTGGATCAGGAGGCAGCAAGAGGAAAGTGAGCCACTGGGCTTGGCTTAAATTTCTGAAACTTCAAAATCAATTCCCAGGGATCAACATCCTCTCAAAGGAGACCATACCTACTTCCACACTTCCTAATAGTGACACTTCTTATGGAACCATGGGAGCCATTTTCATTTAAAACACTTTAATTTCTCTCCCTTTGTCCTTACTAGTGTACATATTGTCTGATGGACCAGGGATCTGAGATCTGAAAGGATGGGATGGACTACAGTCTGATGCTGTAGACAATCTCACTTCAGTTTCAGAGTACTTTTATACACAAGTGTAACCAAGAAAGCAGTGATCCAAGGAAGCTTCAGTCCAGAAAGACTTGGTCAGAAGGATGATCAGGAAAACATGTAAATAAATGCCCATAAGCACTTACTAAATATTAACAGAGCAGCCCTTTCCCAGACCTTGCTCAAGAGAAACTAATTGAAACACAGTTGCCTGGTATGACTATAGATTGTATCTGGGAAAGCACAAAAGCAAGGCAGAAGCCCATATACAGATTCAGAGTACACTAACCAGATGGAATCTATACCTATGTTCTGATAGCCAACAAGTATAAACACGTCTTATAAATTAAATGTAAATGTTTGTTGCAGAAAGAAATCATGCCAAGGACTATCCATGGAACAAAGTGTGCCTGAGGTAAACAAAACAAAACAAAACAAAACATCTTTGCCTTTTTTCCTGGAGTCTCTCTCAGAGTTTTCCAAGTCATTGCTCACTAAGGGTCAGTCTTTGGCTATATTTGAACAAATTGTTTGTTTTCTTTTCTTTTTTTTCTTATTAATCTTTTTATCTTTTTTTATTAGATATTTTCTTTATTTACATTTCAAATGCTATCCCAAAAATACCTTATACCCTCCCCCTGGCCTACTCCCCTAAACACCCATTCCCAATTCTTGGCCCTGGCATTCCCTTGTACTGGGGCATATAAAGTTTGCAAGACCAAGGGACCTCTCTTCCCAATGATGGCTGACTAGGCCATCTTCTGTTATATATGCATCTAGAGGCACAAGCTCTGGGGGTACTGGTTAGTTCATATTGTTGTTCAACCTATAGGGCTGCAGACCACTTTAGCTCCTTGGATAATTTCTCTAGCTCCTCCATTGGGAGCCCTGTGTTTCATCCTATAGATGACTGTGAGCATCCACTTCTGTATTTTCCAGGCACTGGCATAGCCTCTTTCGAGATAGCTATAACGGGGTCCTTTCAGCAAAATCTTGCTGGCATATGCAATAGTATCTGGGTATGTTGGCTGATTATGGGATGGATTCCCGGGTGGGGTAGTCTCTGGATGGTCCATCCTTTCCTCTTAGCTCCAAACTTTGTCTCTGTAACTCCTTCCATGGGTTTTTTGTTCCCTATTCTAAGGAGGAATGAAGTATCCACACTTTGGTCTTCCTTCTTCTTGATTTTCTTGTGTTTTGCAAATTGTATCTTGGCTATTCTAAGTTTCTGGGCTAATATCCACTTATCAGTGAGTGCATATCAAGTAACTTCATTTGTGATTGGGTTACCTCACTAAGGATGATATCCTCCAGATATATCCATTTGCCCAAGGATTTTATAAATTCATTGTTTTTAATAGCTGAGTAGTACTCCATTGTGTAAATGTACCACATTTTCTGTATTCATTCCCCTGTTGAGGGACACCTGGGTTCTTTCCGGTTTCTGGCTATTATAAATAAGGCTGCTATGAACATCGTGGAGCATGTGTCCGTATTACCAGTTGAAACATCTTCTGGAGATAAGCCCAGGAGAGGTATTACTGGATCTTCTGGTAGTACTATGTCCAATTTTCTGAGAAACCTCCAGACTGATTTCCAGAGTGGTTTTACCAGCTTGCAATCCCACCAACAATGGAGGAGTATTCCTCTTTCTCCACATACTCACCAGCATCTGCTGTCACCTGAAGTTTTGATCTTAGCCATTCTGCATCTGCTGTCACCTGAAGTTTTGATCTTAGCCATTCTGACTGAAGTGAGGTGGAATCTCAGTGTTGTTTTGATTTGCATTTCCCTGATGATTAAGAATGTTGAACATTTTTTCAGGTGCTTCTCAGCCCTTTAGTATTCCTCACTTGAGAATTCTTTGTTTAGCTCAGTACCCCGTTTTTTAATGGGGTTATTTGAATTTCTGGAGTCCAGGTTCTTGAGCTCTTTGTATATATTGGATATTAGCCCCCTATTAGATTTAGGATTGGTAAAGATCATTTCCCCATCTGTTGGTGGCCTTTTTGTCTTATTGACAATGTCTTTTGCCTTACAGAAGCTTTGTAATTTCATGAGGTCCCATTTGTAAATTCTTGATATTACCGCACAAGCCATTGCTGTTCTGATTAGAAATATTTCCCCACTGGCCATATCTTCGAGCGTTTTCCTCACATTCTCCTTTATAAACTGCAGTGTCTCTGGTCTTATGTAGACTTCTTAGATCCACTTAGACTTGACCTTTGTACAAGGAGATAAGAATGGATCAATTTGCATTCTTCTACATGATAACCACCAGTTGTGCCAGCACCATTTGTTGAAAATGCTGTCTTTTTTCCACTGGATGGTTTTAGCTTCCTTGTTAAAGATCAAGTGACCGTAAGTGTGTGGATTCATTTCTGGGTCTTCAATTCTACTCTATTGATCAACCTGTCTGTCACTGTACCAGTACCATGCAGTTTTTATCACAATTGCTCTGTAGTACAGCTTGAGGTCAGGGATAGTGATTCCACCAGAGGTTCTTTTATTGTTGAGAATAGTTTTTGCTATCCTAGGTTTTTTTTAATGATTCCAGATGAATTTGCAAATTGCCCTTTCTTTTTTTTTATTAGATATTTTCTTCATATAACTTTCACATGTTATCCTGAAAGTCCCCTAAACCCTCTCCCTTCCTGGCCCTGATCCCCAACCCACCCACTCCCACATATTGGCCCTGGCGTTCTCCTGTACTGGGGCATATAAAGTTTGCATGACCTAGGGGCCTCTTTCCCAATGATGGCTAACTAGGCCATCTTCTTCTATCTATGCAGGTAGAGACCTGAGCTTTGGGGGAACTAGTTAATTCATGTTATTCTTCCACCTATAGGGTTGAAGACCCCTTCAGCTCCTTGGGTACTTTCGCTAGCTCCTTCCTTGGGAACCCTGTGTTCCATCTAATAGCTGACTGTGAACATCCACTTCTTTGTTTGCCAGGCACTGGTATAGCCTCCCACTAGACAGCTATATCAGGGCCCTTTCAGCACTATCTTGCTAGTGCATGCAATAGTTTCTATATTTGGTGGCTGATTATGGCATGGATGCCCTGCTGCAGCTGCCGTCACTGGTTGGTCCATCCTTTTGATTCAGCTCCACACTTGATCTCTGTAACTCCTTCAATGTGTGCTTTGTTCTTAATTCTAGAAAGGGGAGAAGTGTTCACATTTTGATCTTCATTCTTCTTGAGTTTCATGTGTTTAGTAAATTGTATCATGGGTAGTCTAGGTTTCTGGGCTAATATCCACTAATCAGTGAGTACATGTTATGTGAGTTCTTTTGTGATTGGGTTACCTCACTCAGGATGATACCCTCCAGATCCATCCATTTGCCTAGGAATTTCATATATTTATTATTTTTAATAGCTAAGTAGTACTCCATTATGTAAATGTACCAAATTTTCTATATGCATTCCTCTGTTGAGGGACATCTGGGTCCTTTCCAGCTTCTGGCTATTATGAATAAGGCTGCTATGAACATAGTGGAACATGTGTCCTTATTACCAGATGGAACATCTTCTGGATATATGCCCAGGAGAGGTATTGCAGGATCTTCCGGTAGTACTATGTCCAATTTTCTGAGGAACCGCCAGACTGATTTGCAGAGTGGTTGAACAAGCTTGCAATCCCACCAACAATGGAGAAGTGTTCCCCTTTCTCCACATCCACACCAGCATCTGCTGTCACCTGAATTTTTGATCTTAGCCATTCTTACTGGTGTGAGGTGGAATCGCAGGGTTGTTTTGATTTGCATTTCCCTGATGATTAAGGATGTTGAACATTTTTTCATGTGCTTTTCAGCCATTAGGTATTCCTCAGTTGAGAATTCTTTGTTTAACTCTGTGCCCCAGTTTTTAATGGGGATATTTGATTTTCTGGTGTCCACCTTCTTGAGTTCTTTATATATATTGGATATCAGTCCCCTATCTGATTTAGGATTTGTAAAGATCCTTTTCCAATCTGTTGTTGGCCCTTTTGTCTTGTTGACAGTATCTTTTGCCTTATATAAGCTTTGCAAATTTATGAGGTCCCATTTATCAATTCTTGATCTTACAGCACAAGCCTTTACTCTTCTATTCAGGAAATTTTCCCCTGGATCTCCCATGCTCATGGATTGGCAGAATCAATATAGTAAAAATGGCTATCGTGCCTAAAGCAATCTACAGATTCAATGCAATCCCCATCAAAATTCCAACTCAATTCTTCAATGATCTAAAAAAGACAATTTGCAAGTTCATCTGGAATAACAAAAAACCTAGACTAGCAAAAACTCTTCTTAACAATAAAAGAACCTCTGGTAGAATCACCATGCCTGACCTCAAGCTGTACTACAGAGCAATTGTAGTAAAAACTGCATGGTACTGGTACAGCAACAGACAGGTAGATCAATGGAATAGGGTCGAAGACCCAGAAATGAATCCACACACCTATGGTCACCTGATCTTTGACAAGGGATCTAAAACTATCCAGTGGAAAAAAGACAGCATTTTCAACAAATGGTGCTGGCACAACTGGCGGTTATCATGTAGAAGACTGGGAATTGATCCATTCTTATATCCTTGTACTAAGGTCAAGTCTAAGTGGTTTAAGGATCTACACATAAAACCAGAGACAAATTGCCCTTTCTAACTCAGTGAAGAATTGAGTTGGTATTTTGATGGGGATTGCATTGAATCTGTAGACTGCTTTCAGCAGGATAGACATTTTGACTTTATTAATCCTGCCAATCTATGAGCATGGGAGATCTTTCCAACTTCTGAGATCTTCAAATTTTTTTCTTCAGAGACTAGAAGTTCTTATCATACAGATCTTTCACTTTCTTAGTTAGAGTCACACCAAGGTATTTTATATTATTTGTGACTATTGTGAAGGGTGTTGTTTCCCTCATTTCTTTCTCAGCCTGTTTATCCTATGTGTAGAGAAAGGCCATGGATTTGTTTGAGTTAATTTTATATCCAGCTACTTCACTGAAGTTGTTTATCAGGTTTAGGAGTTTTCTGGTCGAATTTTTAGGATCACTTATATATACTATCATATCATCTGCAAATAGTGATATTTTGACGTTTTCCTTTCCAATTTGTATCCCATTGATCTCCTTTTGTTGTCTAATTGCTTTGGCTAAGACTTAAAGTACTATATTGAATAGGTAGGGAGAAAGTGGGCATCCTTATCTAGTCCCTGATTTTAGTGTGATTGCTTCGAGTTTTTCTCCACTGAGTTTGATGTTGGCTACTGGTTTACTGTATATTGCTTTTATTAAGTTTAGGTATTGGCCTTGAATTCCTGATCTTTCCAAGATTTTCATGATATATGGGTGTTGGATTTTGTTAAATGCTTTCTCAGCATCTAATGAGATCAACATGTGGTTTTTGTCTTTGAGTTTGTTTAAATAGTGGATTATGTTGACATATTTCCGTGTATTAAACCATCCCTGCATCCCTGGGATGAAGCCCATTAGGTCATGATGGATGATGATTTTGATGTGATCTTGGATTCGGTTTGCGAGGATTCTATTGAGTATTTTTGAATCGATATTCATAAGAGAAAATGGTCCAAAGTTCTCTTTCTTTGTTGAATCTTTGTGTGATTTAGGTATCAGAGTAACTGTGGTGTCATAGAATGATTTGGGTAGAGTACCTTCTGTTTCTATTTTGTGGAATAGTTTGAGGAGAGTTGGAATTAGGTCTTTTTTGAAGGTCTGATAGAACTCTGCACTAAACCCATCTGGTCCTGGGCTTTTTTTGTTGGGAGACTATTAATGACTGCTTCTATTTCTTTAGGGGAAATGGTTTAAATCATTAATCTGATTCTGATTTAACTTTGGTACCTGGTATCTGTCTAGGAAGTTGTTCATTTCATCCATGTTTTCCAGTTTTGTTGAGTATATCATTTTGTAGTAGGATCTGATGATGTTTTAGATTTCCTCAGGTTCTATACTGGCTAGTTTTTGTGTTAACTTGACACAGCTGG
Source organism: Mus minutoides (assembly GCA_902729485.2). Taxonomy (NCBI): domain Eukaryota; kingdom Metazoa; phylum Chordata; class Mammalia; order Rodentia; family Muridae; genus Mus; species Mus minutoides. The sequence continues at coordinate 36,552 of CACVCL010020327.1, read as the reverse complement.
GTTATCACAGAGAAAGGAGCTTCAGTTGGGGAAATGCCTCCATGAGATCTAGCTGTGAGGCATTTTCTCAATTAGTGATCAAGGGCCCCTTGTGGGTGGGACCATCTCTGGGCTGGCAGACTTGGGTTCTATAAGAGAGCAGGCTGAGCAAGCCAGGGGAAGCAAGCCAGTAAAGAACATCCCTCCATGGCCTCTGCATCAGCTCCTGCTTCCTAACCTGCTTGAGTTCCAGTGCTGACTTCCCTTGGTGATGAACAGCAGTATGGAAGTGTAAGCCAAATAAACCCTTTCCTCCCCAACTTGCTTCTTGGTCATGATGTTTGTGCAGGAATAGAAACCCTGACTAAGACAGGTTCTGTTGTTATGTCTCCTTTTTCATTTCTGATTTTGTTAATTAGAATACTGTCCTGGGCCCTCTAGTGAGTCTGGCTAAGGGTTTATCTATCTTGTTGATTTTTCTCAAAGAACCAGCTCCTGGTTTGGTTGATTCTTTGAATAGTTCTTTTTGTTTCCACTTGGTTGATTTCAGTCCTGAGTTTGATTACTTGGTGCCGTCTATTCCTCTTGGGTGAATTTGCTTCCTTTAGTTCTAGAGCGTCTAAGTGTGCTGTCAGGCTGCTAGTGTATGCTCTCTCTAGTTTCTTTTTGGAGGGACTCAGGGCAATGAGTTTTCCTCTTAGGAATTCCTTCATTGTGTCCCATAAGATTGTGTATGTTGTGGATTCATTTTCATTAAACTTTAAAAAGTCTTTAATTTCTTTCTTTATTTCTTCCTTGACCAAGGTATCATTCAGTGGCATGTTGTTCAGTTTCCACATGAATGCTGGCTTTCTATTATTTATGCTGTTATTGAAAATCAGCCTTAGTCCGTAGTGATCTGATAGGATGCATGGGATAATTTCAATATTTTTGTATCTGTTGAGGCCTATTTTGTGACCGATTATACGGTCAATTTTGGAGGAGTTATCATGTGGCGTTGAGAAGAAGGTATATCCTTTTGTTTTAAGATAAAATGTTCTGTAGATATCTATTAAATCCATTTGCTTCATAACTTCTGTTAGTGTCCATGTGTCTCTGTTTAGTTTCTGTTTCCAGGATCTGTCCAATGGTGAGAGTGGGGTGTTGAAGTCTCCTACTATTATTGTGTGAGGTACAATGTGTGCTTTGAGCTTTACTCAAGTTTCTTTAATGAATGTGGCTGCTCTTGCATTTGGAGCATAGATATTCAGAATTAAGAGTTTTTCTTGGAAGACTTTATCTTTGATGTGTATGAAGTGCCCCTCCTTATCTTTTTTTATAACTTTGGCTTGAAAGTCAATTTTATTCAATATTAGAATGGCCTCTCCAGCTTGTTTCTTGGGATCATTTGCTTGGAAAATTGTTTTCCAACCTTTTACTCTGAGGTAGTGTCTGTCTTTTTCCCTGAGGTGGGTTTCCTGTAAGCAGCAAATGTTGGGTCCTGTTTGCGTAGCCAGTCTGTTAGTCTATGTCTTTTTATTGGGGAATTGAGTCCATGGATATTAAGAGATATTAAGGAAAAGTAATTGTTGCTTCCTGTCATTTTTGTTGTTAGAGTTGGGATTCTGTTCTTGTGGCTGTCTTCTTTTAGGTTTGTTGAAAGATTAATTTCTGGCTTTTTCTAGGGTGTAGTTTCCATCCTTATCTTGGTGATTTCCCGTTATTCTTTGAAGGGCTGGATTTGTGGAAAGATATTGTGTGAATTTGGTTTTGTCATGGAATACTTTGGTTTCTCCATCTATGGTAATTGAGAGTTTTGCTGGGTATAGCAGCCTGGGCTAGCATTTGTGTTCTCTTAGCACCTGTATTGCTACATCCACTCCAGTAGCAACCCGCGTGACAAGCTGGAAAGTCTGAGTGCAGTCCCAAGGCAAAATGCTCACGGAAACTTAGTCTCCTGGAATTGTGGCATCCTGTATAAAGAATGCTCCAATATCCTGGCTTTAGTTGGTAAACAGATCTGTGTGTTTTCCTTTAATATTGCTTCATTATAAGTGTTCCTAAGGTTTCATATTTTGAGTTAGATTCTAGGCAGCCCTTGAAACAACCTTGAGCATGTATAGCTAAGTCAATGCCCTGAACAGGAATTCACCACTACCTAGGAATAAGGAAGTTTGCGACCTGAGAAGGGACCAGACTAGATACTTAGAACTATAGCTAGCTGAGTTACACCCAGATACAAGTATTTACAATGGCCTAGGGGGAAGGTGGACTAGGACAAGGGCATGAAGCCCTTGCCCCTGGCTTCTAAGTTTAAGCTGACCTCAGGTGGAGTTGTTTTTGATCCCAGTTGTTAACCTTGAATCTTATCCCAGTTGGTTCTTGCCAGTCCTTCCCCACTTGCAAAACTGTTTTGTTATCTTTCTGGTGTGTCACCTAACTTCCCCATTTTCTTCTGTATAAAAGTCTGCTGCTCAATTTGACACATTACATTCAGATCCACACTCCCTTGTGTCGGTGTCTGTTTGTCACTCTCCGAATCTTTGCCCACTTCCTCAAGAGAACTCGACCCACACAGATAAGGGATCCAGAGGGTCTGCGTCACTGTATAATATCTGTCCAGGATCTTCTGGCTTTCATAGTCTCTGGTAAGAAGTCTGGTGTAATTCTAATAGGTCTGCCTTTATATGTTACTTGACCTTTTTCCCTTACTGGTTCTAATATTCTGTCTTTATTTAGTGCATTTGTTGTTCTGATTATTATGTGTCAGGATGAATTTCTATCTGGTCCAGTATATTTGGAGTTCTGTAGGCTTCTTGTATGTTCATGGACATCTCTTTCTTTAGGTTTGGGGAGTTTTCTTCTATAATTTTGTTGAAGATATTTGCTGGCCCTTTAAGGTGAAAATCTTCATTCTCATCTACCCCTATTATCTGTAGGTTCATTCTTCTCATTGTGTCCTAGATTTCCTGGCTGTTTTGAATTAGAATCTTTTTGCATTTTGCATTTTCTTTTATTGTTGTGCTCATGTTTTTTATGGAATCTTCTGCACCTGAGATTTTCTCTTCCATCTCTTGTTTTCTGTTGCTGATGCTCACATCTATGGTTCCTGATTTCTTTCCTAGGGTTTCTATCTCCAGAGTTGTCTCACTTTGGGTTTTCTTTATTGTTTCTACTTCCCTTTTTAGGTCCTGGATGGTTTTGTTCAATTCCATCACATGTTTCATTGTGTTTTTCTGTAATTCTTTATGGTATTTTTGTGTTTCCTCTTTAAGGACTTCTACCTGTTTACCAGTGTTTTCCTGTGATTCTTTAAGGGCTTCTACCTGTTTAGCAGTGTTCTCCTGTATTTCTTTATGTGAGTTATTAATGCCCTTCCTAAGGTCCTCTACCAGCATCATGAGATATGATTTTGAATCTGAATCTTGTTTTTCGGGTGTGATGGGGTAACCAGGACTGGCTGAGGTGGAAGTGCTGGGTTCTGATGATGGTGAATGGTCTTGGTTTCTGTTGGTAAGATTATTATGTTTGTCTTTTGCCATTTGGTAATCTCTGGTGTTAGTTGTCTCTGGCTGGAGCCTGTTCCTCCTGTGATTCTGTTAGCCTCTGTCAGCTGTTCTGGGAGTCCAGCTCTCTTCTGAGTCTCAGTGGTCAGAGTACTCTTTTCAGGCAAGCTCTCCTATTGCTGGGAAGGTGCACAGAGGTCTGGCCTTCAGACCTGCCTCCTGGCTGAAGATGAATGCCCAAAACAGGGCCTGTCCCAGAAGATGGGTTGCCTCTGCACTCTTGTGCTCACTTGCACAGACTAGTCTCTGAGGGACCCAAGACACAAGATGGCTCTCTCATCTGTTCTGGCTGTCAGAGCCCTCCAGCACAGGCACCTCTCCTCTGGGAGGGTAGGTGCCTGGATGTCTGGAGCCTGAAACGGGAGTCTGTCCCAGAAGCTATGTCACTTCTGCCTGTCCCAGAAGCTGTTTCACTTCTGCAGTCTGCTGGCTCACCCTCTGCAGTCTGTGAGCTGATCTGGGTGGGCAGACTGGACTCAGAGAGACCCAGGAGACAAAATGGCTCCCTCACCTGCTCTGGGGGTCACAGCCCTCCCAGGCTGCCACCTCTCTCTTGTGGGGAAGGTGCCCAGATGTCTGGAGCCCAAAATGGTGGTCTGTCCCAGAAGTTGTGTCGCTTTTGCTTATCCCAGAAGCTGTGTTGCTTCTGCAGTCTGCTGGCTCACCCTCTGCAGTCTCAGAGCTGATCTGTGCAGACTCTGTTTTCTTAATGGAGGGCATTCCAACAGAGATAAAACAGAGTTCTATTGTAGTTTTGATTAATATTTCCCTAATTACAATAGATGATGCCTTAGTTTCTGTTCTATTACTATAAAGAAACACCATGACCAAGACAAATCTTCTAAGGAAGGTATTTAATTGAGGAACCTTCTTACAGATTCAGAGGGATAATCTATTATCATCCTAGTGAAAACCATATCAGATGATCTGAAGTTATGTGGCCCAGGGCTTCATCCTGATCCATAGGTAGCTGGCAGAGAGAGGTGGCTAGAATGAGAAGGGAATGAGCTCTTGACCTTGAAGTGCACTCCCAGTAACACACCTTTGCCATGTCCCCTGACTCTTTCCAAACACCTCTACCCAGGTGTGACTAACCATTAAACCATATGAGCCTACAGAGGCCATTCTCCTTCAAACCATCACAGATGCTAATTGGTTTGGCTACTATGTTTTGGCTATTTAATTTCCCTCTTTTAAAGAACTGCCAATTCAAATTCATTTGTCCATTTATGGATTGGATATTTAGGAAATATTTGTTTTTAAATATCCTTTTTTAAATCTTTAGCTTTTTAATTCTTTCTGGAATCTAGGTATTAAGATTCTGTCAGGTACGTGATTAACAAAGCCTTTCTCCTGTTCTGTGGGTGTTCTCTGAACTCTGTGGATTCTTTCCTTTACTGTCACATTATGCAAGGTTGAGGGGAATAACAACTGGACCTGAACTTTACAGTTCTCATTTCTCAAAACGTGTGGCTTACCATGGAGTTTAAGTAACCAGCTGACCTGTGTCCCTTGGTCAGAAGTGTCCAATGAAGTTGTCCAACTCCTTGTCAAAGAGGGCAAGGCCGTTAACCTCTGAGCCCTTCACTGCCAGAGCTTCCTGCCACGTGAGCTTTTCAGTGTCTGTGCTTAGCCCTCCCCTTGGTCCACAACTGTCTCATACTCATCCCAGGGGCTGTTGTTGAGTGATTCCAAGCTTCCTGATTATGATCAGACTCCCAGAATAACTAAGTCTTAATTCCTTTCCCTTTGGTAAAAGTAGCTGACCTCAGAGCTCTGAGAAATGGGTGGAGCAACGTGAACACCTTCTATACTGCTGACCAAAGCTGAAGAAAGTCACTCTTGCCCCAGAACACCAAACTAGATTTGGGGCTGAGTCTATGGCCTGCAGTGCCAGGATCTTTTCATCAAAGCCATGTGGAGTATCCTTTTGATGAAACATCTGCTTCCTCTCTCAATACAGGAAGCTGAATCATAGAAGCCCTGAGATTCTGGCTCCTTTTACTTCCGTTTCCTTGTATTTTTATCTGCCCTTTCACCCCCTAATCTGTTCCTGACACCCTTTTGCTTTGCTTTTCTTTCAGGTAGAGTCTATTCTTTATTATCTGGGCTCTTCCTGTTTAGTGAGTTACATGGATGATGGATAATCTGCTGCCTCAGCTCAGAACTTTTTGTAGTATTGCCATGTGCCTTCAAATTTATACAAGAATATGTATACCACCTCAAAGAGTTGAAGAACTAGCAGTATCCCTTCTTTCCATCCTGTCTCAAAGAAGGAAACGTTGTTTGCCTCATCCAACTTGTATACCTTTAAATGCTGGCACATCTGCAGGCAGTATTTCATTACCCCTTCATTGGCCTCAGTCTACTCACAAGCAAATGAACACAACCCTCCCCACTCTCTTATGACTCCACAGAACCTGGCTCTCTTCCACAATCTCTTGCTCTACATATGTAGCGCTCATTTTTCCTTTCCCCACCATACATTTAGCACGTAAGATAAACAAATAAACACATAAACAAATGAGTCAATGAATACCAGAACCCAAAGTCTGTTGTAGCCTCTTGGATACTTCGGGGGTCCAAACTTCCTAACAGAAGTCACTTCTGTTTCCCAGACTTGAATATTGATCCTTGTTCAATCATGCTTTCAAGTTATATACCTTGGTAGGGAAAACATATGGGAAATGAGCAAATGGTTGTTTGGTAACTCTAACAGAACCTTGAGCTTCTATAACTTAGATATGTTACTCAAAGGAAAGTATATATTTTCTTATGAGCTACTTTAAAGATCTGCTCCAAACTACTACATAAATAGAATGTCATCAAGGTAAAAAAAAGATAAAGAAGAACTTTGGCCTACTAATTGAAAAAAAAAAAAAAAAAAAAAAAAACCCGATACATTATCTAAAAGCTCTTGTCTTATTCTCTCTGTCCCAGGAAAAGCAGGAGGCTACAGAGCTATCCACATTATAGTGACATTCCAAGAGAATTAATGTTCTTGATGACATGCATACCCACAAATCTTTATCTACTCCAACTTGAGTTTTTACCTCTCAACCAAAGGCTCTGTGCTGACCCCTTAAACCCTTCTGAATTTTATATTATGTCTGTTTCACTTTCAAAGCTACTCTGCAGGATTTTATGATTCCAAACAGAAACGATGGTGAAACTAAATCAGTTATCTTGGCCTGCAGATATATATCAACAGTATACCTTACCTCAAAACTAGAAAAGAGGGAGTTGACTACATCTCAACTTAACAATCTAACAAAACATCTGTTTGCACATAGTAAAAAGTCCTAATCTTAATAGTCCTTAGTAACATATTCATATAATCAAAAATAATAATGTTTGAACAAAATAGTAGCAAGCATATTATACATAAGAACATGATAAAGCTGCCAGCAGATGATACATACTAAAGAAGTTATTGTTATTAAAATTACTCTAGTAGGAATATATTCCAGAGGAAGTGTTTGCATAGATTCCCCAATACCTGTCAAGATACCTGTGTCTAGTGGTTAAGGGTGCTTGAAACTTGGAAAATCATAAGTAACTTGTTCCTCTACTCAATTTCATGCACTATATAAGTTTAGGTAGAAATAAGATTTCTCACTTACCTAAAGAACAAGCATGCTATGTCTTCATCAAATAAGATAAACAGTATGGCTATCCTAGTGGGAAATCTATTAAAAGAAGTTGTGAGGGATGTATAGACACATTGTTACAATGAGCTTTATAGAAAAAGTCCCAACTGTTGGAGGAGTTCCCTATGACAATTACCTAGCTTACTCTAATGGTTCAAGGTGTCCATCTATAGTCCTGGTTACTATAGTCCTGAACAAACATATCACAGTAGGGCTGAGCTGCCTTTGAAATCTGAAAAATCCTTACATATACCAGTAATGTTGACTCTGGCTTTACTTACCACTTATAGTGAGATAGTACCAGGTGGAAGCAAGACTCTCCAGTTCTTAAAAACTTGATGAGGAAATCCATACTCTCATGGCCACTGCCTGGCACTGTCTGTGCTGAGATACAAACTGAGTGAATCTGGTCTAAGGACCACAATGTAGAGTAGGCTTCAGAGTGTCTGCTACTTCTATGAATATCTAGTGAGCCCCAGATAAGTTTCATGGAAGAAATTCTGTTCTGACCTCTTGCCAATTCTCAGACCTAGAATAAAGTGCAGAAGAGCTCAGCAGTTTGGACTTGAGACACACATATGAAAATAAATGCTTAGCTTTGCCTCTAAACTCACAAACCTGCTATGATAAATTGGTGCGTATGATTTATCCTGACAATTAAGGACTGACAATTAAGGAAATCACCACAAGAAATATTAAATTCACATGCCTGTACCATTTTCTACGAGAGCAGAGCTTGCCTGGACTGCAGTAATGGATCAAGATGCTATCTGGAGGACTTGATGGCTCTACTTCCACCAAAAAAGGAAGCAAAACAAGCAGCCAGCACCAACAGAAAAGGCAGCTTTCATGATGTCACAGACTACTGTGGTAATGCCTATGTACAAATGCATGTGGGTTTAAATGTGCTTATATATACATATATGTGCATGTTTAATTTCATTTTTTCCAATTATTTATTAGATATTTTCTTCATTAAATTTCAAATGCTATCCCAAAACTACCCTATACTCCCCCCACCCCCGCCCTGCTCCCCTACCCACCCACTCCCACTTCTTGGCCCTGGCATTCCCCTGACTGGGGCATATAAAGTTTGCAAGACCAAGGGGCCTCTCTTCCCAATGATGGCAGACTAGGCCATCTTCTGCTACATATGCAGCTAGAGACACGAGCTCTGGGGGTACTTACTGGTTAGTTCATATTGTTGTTCCACCTATAGGGTTGGAGACCCCTTCAGCTCCTTGGGTACTTTCTCTAGCTCCTCCATTGGGAACACTGTGTGTTGATCCAGATGAATTTGCAAATTGCCCTTTCTAATTTGTTGAAGAATTGAGTTGGATTTTTGATGGGGATTGCATTGAATCCATAGATTGCTTTAGGCAAGATAGCCATTTTTACTATATTGATCCTGCCAATCCATGAGCATGGGAGATCTTTCCATCTTCTGAGATCTTCTTGGATTTCTTTCTTAAGAGACTTGAAGTTCTTATCATACAGATCTTTCACTTTCTTAGTTAGAGACACACCAAGATATTTTGTATGACTTGTGACTATTGTGAAGGGTGTTGTTTCCCTCATTTCTTTCTCAGCCCATTTATCCTTTATGTAGAGAAAGGCCATTGATTTGTTTGAATTAATTTTATATCTAGCTAATGCACTGAAGCTGTTTATCAGGTTTAGGAGTTCTCTGGTGAAATTTTTGGGGTCACTTATATATACTATCTGCAAATAGTGATATTTTTATTTCTTCCTTTCCAATTTGTATCTCCTTGACCTCCTTTTGCTGTCTAATTGCTCTGGCTAGGACTTCAAGTACTATATTGAATAGAATATACTGAGAAGTGGGCAGCCTTGTCTAGTTCCAGATTTTAGTTGCATTGCTTCCAGCTTCTCTCTATTTACTTTGATGTTGGCTACTGTTTTGCTATATATTCCTTTTATTATGTTTAGGTAAGGGCCTTGAATTCCTGATCTTTCCAAGACTTTTATCATGAAAGGGTGTTGGATTTTGTCAAATGCTTTCTCAGCATCTAAGGAGATGATCATGTGGTTTTTGTCTTTTAGTTTGTCTATATAGTGGATTACGTTGATGGATTTCCGTATATTAAACCATCCATGCATTCCTGGGATGAAGCCTAATTGGTCAGGATGGATGATCCTTTTGATGTGTTCTTGGATTCCGTTAGTGAGAATTTCATTGAGTATTTTTGTATCGATATTCATAAGGGAAATTGGTCTGAAGTTCTCTATCTTTGTTGTGTCTTTATGTGGTTTAGGTATCGAGTAATTGTGGCTTCATAGAATGAATTGGGTAAAGTACCTTCAGTTTCTATTTTGTTGAATAGTTTGAGAAGAACTGGAATCAGGTCTTCTTTGAAGGTCTGATAGAACTCTGCACTAAACCCATCTGGTCCTGGGCTTTTTTTGGTTGGGAGACTATCAATGACTGATTCTATTTCTTTAGGGGATATGAGATAGTTTAGGTCATTAATCTGATCCTGGTTTAACTTTGGTACCTGGTATATGTCTAGAAATTTGTCCACTTCATCCAGGTTTTCCAGTTTTGTGGAAGGTAGCCTTTTGTAGAAGGATCTGATGGTGTTTTGGATTTCCTCAGGATCTTGTTATGTCTTCCTTTTCGTTTCTGGTTTTGTTAATTAGGATGCTGTCCCTGTGCCCTCTAGTGAGTCTGGCTAAGGGTTTATCTATTTTGCTGATTTTCTCAAAGAACCAGCTCCTGGTTTGGTTGATTTTTTTTTTTTTTAATACTTTTTGTTTTCACTTGGTTGATTTCTCCCCGAGATTGATTATTTTCTGCCTTCTACTCCTCTTGGGTGAATTTGCTTCCTTTTGTTCTATAGCTTTTAGGTGTGCTGTCAAGCTGCTAGTATATGCTCTCCCAGTTTCTTTTTGGAGGCACTCAGTGCTATGAGTTTTCCTCTTAGGAATCTTTTCATTGTGTCCCATAAGTTTGTGTATGTTGTGGCTTCATTTTTATCAAACTCTAAAAAGTCTTTAATTTCTTTCTTTATTTCTCCTTGACCAAGGTATGATTGAGTAGAGTGTTGTTCAGTTTCCACGTGAATGTTGGCATTTTGTTATTTATGTTGTTACTGAAGATCAGCTTTAGTCCATGGTGATCTGATAGGATGCATGGGACAATTTCAATATTTTTGTATCTGTTGAGCCCTGTTTTGTGACCAATTATATAGTCAATTTTAGAGAAGGTACCGTGAGGTGCTGAGAAGAAGGTATATCCTTTTGTTTTAAGAGAAAATATTCTGTAGATGTCTGTTAAATACATTTGTTTCATAGCTTCTGTTAGTTTCACTGTGTCTCTGTTTAGTTTCTGTTTACAGGATCTGTCCATTAATGAGAGTGGGGTGTTGAAGTCTCGCACTATTATTGTGTGAAGTGCAATGTGTGCTTTGAGCTTTACTAAAGTTTCTTTAATGAATGTGGCTGCCCTTGCATTCAGAGCATAGATATTCAGAATTGAGGGTTCCTCTTGGAAGATTTTACTTTTATTGAGAATGAAGTTCCCCTCCTTGTCTTTTTTGATAATTTTGGGTTGAAATCAATTTTATTTGATATTAGAATGGCTACTCTAGCTTGTGTCCTCAGACCATTTGCTTGGGAAGTTGTTTTCCAGCCTTTCACTCTGAGGCAGTGTCTATCTTTTTTCCTGAGTTGTGTTTCCTGTAAGCAGAAACATGTTGGGTCCTGTTTGTGTATCCAGTCTGTTAGTCTATGTCTTTTTATTGGGGAATTGAGTACATTGATATAAAGAGAAATCAAAGAAAAGTAATTGTTGCTTCCTGTCATTTTTGTTGTTAGAGTTGGGATTCTGTTCTTGTGGCTGTCTATTAGTTTTGTTGGAGGATTACTTTCTTGTTTTTTCTAGGGCGTAGTTTCCGTCCTTGTATTGGTGTTTTTCTGTTAGTATCCTTGGAAGGGCTGGATTCATGGAAAGATATTGTGTAAATTTGATTTTGTCATGGAATACTTTGGTTTCTCCATCTATGGTAATTGAGAGTTTTGCTGGGTATAGTAGCCTGGGTTGGCATTTGTGTTCTCTTAGTGTCTTTATAACATCTGTCCAGGATCTTCTGGCTTTCATAGTCTCTGGTGAGAATTCTGGAGTAATTCTAATAGGCCTGCCTTTATATGTTACTTGACCTTTTTCCCTTACTGCATTTAATACTCTGTCTTTATTTATTGCATTTGTTGTTTTGATTATTATGTGTCAGGAGGAATTTCTTTTATGGTATAATCTATTTGGAGTTCTGCAGGCTTCTTGTATGTTTATTTGCATCTCTTTCTTTAGGTATGGGAAGTTTCCTTCTATAATTTTGTTGAAGATATTTGCTGGCTCTTTAAGTTGAAAATCTTCATTCTCATCTACTCCTGTTATCTGTAGGTTTGGTCTTCTCATTGTGTCCTGGATTTTTTGGATGTTTTGAGTTAGGATCTTTTTGCATTTTGCATTTTCTTTGATTGTTGTATCCATGATCCCTATGGAATCTTCGGCACCTGAGATTCTCTCTTCCATCTCTTGTATTCTGTTGCTGATGCTCATATCTATGGTTCCTGATTTCTTTCCTACAGTTTCTATCTCTAGGGTTATCTCCTTTTGGGTTTTCTTTATTGTTTCTACTTCCATTTTTAGATTCTGGATGATTTTGTTCATTTCCATCACCTGTTTTTTATTGTTTTCCTGTAACTCTCTAAGGGATTTTTGTGTTTCCTCTTTAAATGCTTCTAGTTGTTTACCTGTGTTTTCCTGTATTTTCTTCTTAAAGTCCTCTATCATCATCATGAGAAATGACTTTAGATCCATGGCTTGCTTTTCTGGTTTGATGGTGTATCCAAGACTTGCCATGGAGAGTTTTGGTTCTGATGATGCCAAGTAACCTTGGTTTCTGTTGCTTCTGTTCTTATGCTTGCCTCCTGCCAAGTGCTTGCTGTCCTCAATATATCTGATTGGAGCCTGTCCTTCTTATAATCTCAGTTGATTCTGGACTCCTCAGAGTCCAGCTTTCACTGTGATCCTTTGAATGTGGGCTCCTGTGAACCTGGGATTCTGGGTGTGTCTGAGTTCTTGGCAGTCAAGTTCCACTGAGACCCTGAAATACTGATGTGACCCAGCTCCTGTTATCCTGGGGTACTATTGTCCTAAAACCTGGGCGTGTTATAGTGCCTGGGCGTGGTGTCTCCTTTGAGGAGCTTGGAGCTGTCTGGTCAATGGTCCCATGAATGTCTGGAGAGTCCTCTAGGGATCGTAGGGGTGTCTGCCGACCCTGTGCCCAAGGTGACCAGGCGCTGGTGCTGACCAGAAGGGACCTGTAGCATGTTTAATTTCTTAGACAAAGCTCAGTAAAAGGTATCTAATAATTGACAACTGAAAGTAAATATGAGTGGGAAAAGATCTTTTATTCAAAACAAATTTGTATTTTCTACTTGTGTTTTCGGGGTATGGCAGTATTGTCAACTTGACAGACTCTAGAATCACCTGAGGGATGGACCTCTAGACATGTCTGTGAGTAGTTATCTTGGCTAAGTTAAAGGATATGGGGAGATTCATTCCCTAGGCAAGGTATTCCGGACAATTTAAACGAGAGAAGGAGAACACTAGCATGCATTCATCACTGCTCTTTACTGCTGATTATAGATGCAGTGGGACCATCATCCTCAGGCTCCTGCCATGGTGGCTACAATGTGTCCACTGTGATTGACCATTATCCCCAGCTGTGAGCCAGCATAAACCCTTTCTTCCTCAAGTTGCTCTTCTCGGGTCACCTCATCACAACAACAGAGAAGAGACTACATATTGAGTGATAAATCAATTCATCAGGAAAGAAAGCATGTCTTCTCACTGTGGAAGTGTGGAAGGAAGGCAGAGAACTAGGTCATGACAACCATGGGAGGAAATGAAATGAGAGAGTGATACAGGGCACTGGAGTCAACATCCATGCAGAGCAGAGATGTGAGGAAAGATGAAAGCATCCTCATGGATATCCTCCTAGTAGAGCCTCTAAAGCAGTAGTTGTCAAGCTGGGAGTTGCAAGCCCATTTGGGGTTTGAATGACCCTATCACAGGGGTCATCTAAGATCATTGGAAAACACAGATATCTGTATTATAATTCATAACGGTGTCAAAAATGCAGTTATGAGGCAGCAACAACTATAACTTTATGGTTGGGGTAAGCACAACATGAAGAATGTATTAAACAGCCGCAGTGTTAGATTGAGAAGCTCTAAACAGAAGTAAGGGAATGGGGCCTGAAGTAGGTTGTGTGCAAAGAGGTCACATGGAGCAGAAATGGAGCAGAAACTGCCTACCTTCAACAAGATTAACAGTTAATAGGGAAAACTGCCTCGATATGCCTGATGTCCTTATACAAATAGGATTTTAGGTTGTAATATCAAACAATATACAGGCAACTTACGACCTTGTTCCCTCACACAGACCTTTAGTAAAATCCTGCCAGCTGGCTCTTTCCAGCAGAATAGATGCCATAATTGCTGCATCTTGTTTTATAGATGTTCTTAGATTGGACCTTTAGAATCTTCAAGGAAGTCCGCAAGATTGAACTAAAATATTATTAAAGGAATGTTTTGTCAGAGGACAGTTTCTGCCTTAAAAACATCTCCTCATTTTAAGAGCAAAACTTATCTCAAAGGAACTAAGCAGATCCACATATGCCAGTGGTGCAGAGAGATCTCTGATGTTTACATTTGAGATACCGCTAAACAGACCACCATTTGAGAGTCAACGTGTGTGCTCTACTAAACTGTACACACACGGAGATGGCACCTGCCACCATAGTCTCCCATGGAGGGTCATTTTCTTGAAGCTGTCTGTAGCTGACAGGAAGTCAACCCAAGAATTCAGCAATTAGTCAAAAGTTCCAGGGTGGAGCATGGCCTAAGCAACTCCCGTGAATGGGACCACAGGAACTTTTGCTGAAAATGTCAGGTATGTTCATCTGAGAGGCTGCCACAGCAGAGCTTATTGAAGAAGTAGCTCAAAGGCTAGATGCTTATGTCTTGACTGGTCTGGAAGCTAGAGGTTCCTGATAAAGGTGTTGGTGGGATTGGGCATGGATTTTTGGATTGGTAGTTTGGTTTAGTTTGTTTATCTATCACTGATCCTTCCCCGTGTCTTCACTGAGTCTTGCCTGTGTGTGCTTCTGCTGCCTTGATGTCCTGTCCTTACAAAGACAGCAGCTGGACTGGTTCACGCCCCTTAATAAGGACATCATTTTAACTTAATTATCTCTCCATAGACCCTATTTCCAGTCATATACTGGGCAAGATGGCAACCCATGAATTGTGGGGAACACACTCAGCCCACTACACACAGTGACAATTAATTTTTCTGGAAAATAACAGTTTGAAGAAATAGACTCCAAGTATCAACTGTGTGAGCTATATGGGAGGGAGGAGGGGATGGTCTGTTGTGGCAATCTTTTGAGCTGCTTTCTGAGCTTCTAGCCAAACTCACAGATCTTTATAGCTCCTCAGACCAATAATTTCCTTTGCTCTTGCTTTCACTTTGGTCTAACATGCTATCAAATGAAATTAACTTGTTTCTTATACATGAAGTTGATAGTGAGATCTTTGGTTTGAAAATATGAAGTATGGAGTTCGTATTCACTTTGAGTGGCATTTTCTTTTCGTTGGAAAAACTTGTCTTTCTTGCTTCTAAATTTTTAAGAAAGATCCTCAGATTGCAATGGGATGCAAAGATAAAAATCTAAGTGTAGCACAAAGGGAAATGATTTTTTTGCTTCTTTTTCTTAAAAGAAAAAAAAAGCATACAATTAGTATTCTAGAGAATTGGTGTCAGGAAAGTCTAAGTTCCACTGCAGGTGACAATTTTCAGTTTAGGTTTTATTAAAAGGGACTGTTTGTGCTAAGCATACCAATATGGTCTTACTGCCATATATATATATATATATATATATATATATATATATATATATATATATCCATACAGCTCATCTGTTGTACATACAACTCCTGTGCCCCTGAACTCTGCTCCTAGAGAGAAAATTGCATACCCCAAAGTGCAACCTTTGGTGGGGCAATCCTTTCAGCTAAACAAGCAGGATCAGGAGATGACAGCCTTTTTGCTTCTATGACAGGAGACAACTGCAGAGAAACATGTCATAGTATTTAGGTGTTTTTATTTCAGGTTTAGCTGTATTTCAGTTTCCTTGCAGGTCCATATGCCAAACATTGATGTTACCTACAGAGTTCAAGAGTTTCTGGCCAATTTCTGGGTTTTTTTTTTTTTTTTTTTTTTTTTTTTTTTTTTTTTTTTTTTTTTTTTTTTTTTTTTTTTTTTGGTTTTTTGAGACAGGGTTTCCCAATTTCTGTTTTTATTCATCCTTCTAAATAAGAGGGGAATTGATTTTCTTATGAGATGCTCTAATGGCTATCCTTGGTTGTCGCCTCAAATAAATGTGGAATTAGCCAAAAACCCAAATGACCACTCAGACCTATAACGGATTTGTTTCCTTAATTAAATCACTAAAAGTAGGAAGACCCATTTCTAGTCCGTATCTTTGAAGTTGGAAGATAAAACTTTAATCCAGGTATTCTGAGATGAGAGGACCCACCTTTATCTGGACCACACCATACTCTGCTGGCAGTGTGTACAAAGGACATAGAAAAAGGAAGCTCTGTCTCTTCCTCTTCCTGTTCTTGCCCTCACCATCAAGTTCATTCCTTCATTGGCAGTAGAGACTACTTCTTTGGGATACACACACACACACACACACACACACACACACACTCACACACACAGAGAGAGAGGGGGTGATTTATTCCATAATCTCTGTTATCTCTGTTACTCTAGAGGACCCTGACATTATTCTCTTCATATTTTCAGTAATAGAGTAGGGAAGTTTTGTGAGGAGTTGCTAACTATCAGAACAGCTGAGGAGAGAAGTTAAAATCCACTCTACCAGACTACCACACACACACACACACACACACACACACACACACACACACATTTTGAATACTGTGATTTGTAACATTGCCATCTAGATATATTGCACAAGAATCTTTTGTTGTTTGTCATACATGGGAGCAACTTCAGGAAAGAGCATTTGAAGTATGGCACAGCTCACACATTGCAATGAAAGCAAGTGTTTTAGGCTCTTGAACAAAAGGTCAACTGTTACACTAAGGTCCTATGAGCAGAGAATGGAACCGCAATAAAACAGAATGCTTTGTCCTGCGTTGCAAAGAATGAAGTCCTGGTTTTGAAGGGCATTTTTATTTTACTTCTTATTCTGACAGGTCACCTCTTCTTTCACTCTGGGTCAAGAACCTTTGTCCAGTCCTTGCCTTGTGCATAATTTTAGTTCTACACGGTGGCCCTGAAACCATCTCATCCATGTGTTGCCTTTGGCCAGTGCCTTTTAAGAAGAAATGGTCCATTATACACAGAATCCAGGCACAGCAGGAATGGAGAATATCTATATCAACAGAGACAGAGAAAGGTACATGTTCTCCTCTCCAGTCCTAAGTGTGAGCATTGGCCAGTCATCATTCCCAACAAGAAAAGCCTGCAGAGAGAAACTACAGATTAAATCTGCCTCTTAACACATATGAATTATGCTCTCGAGTTAAAGGAATTTAAAACCTTTCCACAAATTCTTGTTAATGCTATGGCTTCTTGGCTTCGTCTGTTGCATAAAATGTGTCTTGGAAAGTTAACTGTAGGAGACATTCTGACAAAATCTGGTTCATGAGAAGTTATTAATGAGGTGTTCCACATTTTCTCCACATCACTGTTGAATCTGGGGTATATTTGACAGACCATGTCAGTGTGGACTCGCTCCATGCACATGCTCAGTTGGGATAGATGACAAGAGCCCATCATCTCTGACTAAGCTCACATAAAACTACAATTATATATATGCCTGTAAGGAAATCACTTTTATGGGGAGCTGGAAACTGTTATTTCCCGCTTGTTACCAAATATTCTAAATAATCAAATTTATAAATGTATGGGGTTTGTTTGTTCAAAGAACTAGTCCAGGCTTGTTAAATTGCAGCTCTACAAATAATAAAAATTCAGTGTGGTAAGAAGACAACATTCAATTTACTGCTTATTGCCACCATTGTTGGAGCACCACCTTTCTTTGGTAGTATCTTGGACAGGAGGAGAAAGGCCAGAATTTATAGAGGAATTGGATTTGCTGTAAAAATGGATCTTTAATACAGAGAGTAGATTCAGAAAATTGGCAAAGGACTGAAAGAATCTTTGAGAAAACCTCTCTGGTGATGTTGTCCACTAAAGGGTACATAGATGTTTCTAGAATTTCCTGTGGTGCATCATGGAATTATCTAAACATCAAATTATGCTAATTAAGAGAAGATACCAAACATCAAACATAATCATGTTAACAGAAATAAATTGTTGGGCAGCAAGAAGAGTCAGCACTTTGTAGTGTGTGTGTGTGTGTGTGTGTGTGTGTGTGTGTGTCTGTGTGTGTGTATAAAAATTACAATACAAACATCTCTGACCAGGAGGAATTATTCTTTTCTCACATGTGCTCACATGTGAGAAAGCTTTATCTTTGCACAACAATGACCCCATAGCTAAATACAAAAGGTGAATATGTTATAATTTTTTAAAAAGTAAAAAATAAGCTGAAAAAATATTTCTAAGGAGTGAAGAAATCTAATCAGTACATTCTAGTGAGTCCAGGTCAAGTGTGCACAGTGGTTCCTGGTCAAGTGTCTACACACTTGTACTAGGCTTCTTGTGCTGTACACCAGCCCTCCATGAGTGCTTGCAAGGTTCCAAACAAAGCAAGCTCTTTGTGATTCACAGACGAGTGGGCAGCACACACACACACACACACACACACACACACACACACAGAGAGAGAGAGAGAGAGAGAGAGAGAGAGAGAGAGCAAGCAAGAGAGCTCCTGCTCCCTAGAAACTCATGTTCTAGTCAGATGAAGCTAATGTTACAAATGAAAAGAGATGCAATGAATGTTTCCCAAGTAAATGTGCTACAGGAGTTATTGGTCTGACTTGATACATTGAACACAGCCCAGCAGATTGCTTGGCCACACTATTTGATAACCAGTATGTTTCATATACAACTAGTTTGGTCAGTGCCATCAGAGCTAATTGGTAAAGAGATAATGAGATGAAAGGATTGGCCATGCTGTAGTTCCCCAGTGAATATAAACTCATAGGCAAACAATGCAGAAAAGGACTCAGGCAGAGGCTTATGATATGCTGTTTCTCTGGTCTCAAACCACAAGTTTCCTATCTTCTCTCAACCTCCCTCTTGGGCCAACTGCATTGCATCAGACAGTTACTTCCTGAGCTGGATATGGGAGAACGTTTTGCCCTGTGATCCCCACATCCATGCTGGTGAAATGGTTCCTCTCTCAAGTAATGCCTTGCTCATCTTTCCCCCATGAACTTCAAAACACAAATGGTGTGGTCATTTGGGGACAACAATGAACATGAAGGACACGAGGATTCCAGGAGCATTTAATAGTAATAGTATTAATAAAACCTCAGTATGGCCAGATGATTGTGGCACCTGGAAGTCAATACTCTAAAGCCACAGACACAGCCCTACCCCTGGGATGGCTGTTACTGTCACCAGGCCAAATCTCCCGTGCTGCTGGTTTCTTCTGAAACAAACACAAAAGAGCTGTGTGACAAATGACATCTGCAAGATGTGCTTCATGTGTCAAGCGCACATAGCTTCTAAATCAAATGCTGATACGTGACTTATTCCATCAAAAGTAAGCAGAATGCTGTAATTTATAATCATCTTGAAGCATACTGCAGAGAAAATGAAAGCAGACCATTAAATTTTAATGCTTGTTCGGCTCTCTGGAAAAAAAAAAAAAAAAAAAAGGCTTTCTGGCCATATTGGAAGCAAAGCAGTATTCCTCAAACCATTGTGCATGTACACACACACACACACACACACACACACACACACACACACAGAGAGAGAGAGAGAGAGAGAGAGAGAGAGAGAGAGAGAGAGAGAGATTATTTTGTCTTTGCCAACATTTGTGGAAACTAATTGAAAAAATGATTCAGCTGTCAAAAAAACTGCCATTAGCCAGGAAGAACTCATGAGCACAGAGAAAATTCTTACAGAGCAGGTCCTGTCCAAAGCTCCAATATCCCCCAGCCTTTAGCTTTTGACAATTGTCTGTTGTTGTACAAGCCAGCTCCCCACAGCAGGACTGTGAGCAAATATTCATTGGTGTGTCATCTCCACTTAGACTCTCATCCTGCACACCTATTCATCTGTGTTAAGTGAACAGCAGCATCAGCTCAAATTAAGCTGGCTTGAAAACAGCCACTGTTAATAATTTCTGCTGTGATTCAACTTAGCTTTGGCTAACAGGTGAAGATGTTTCATAACGGAGGCAATTACAGCTCTGAGAGTGCTTTCCCGCTGCCCATGTAATCAGAGAAATGGAACAGTGGCTTCTCACATGCGCGTGGGGAAAGGCCAGCCCAGCCACCATCCATCCATCCGCTGCATTCGTTATCTGCTAGATTGAACAGGCTGCCTGCCGGGGACAGATGCTTAGCACAGTGATTAGAATATAAAGCAATTGCAGCGACTGAAGGGATTGGAGTCAGTCTCCTTTATCTCAACTTACTACAGGCTTTTCTGGTCAGATAACAAGTCTGCCAAACGTGCTTTGTAGATGAGAAATCATATGTATGTCAATGCATGGAGACTCATGCATATTCATTAATCTATACTCTGTGAATTTTCATTTAGTTTGAAGGCTATAGAAAAGAATGGGGCCTGGAGAAGTCTTCTAGTCTATGCAATTTTAGTACCTTTTATGACCTAGTTTTTACGACAAGGAATATAGGGAGGCCATTTTAAGCCAGGACAATAAAGAAAGCTTGCCAAATTTTTTTCTTATTTTCTGAGATTGAATATTTTGATGGTTATACAGATTTCTAAACAGCTTTTACAGTTGAGATTAAAAAGGAAAAAGAAGTAAAAACTTTACAATGTACAACCCCTTGGTTCTGACTTATTTTATAACACAAGAAAAACAGAAATTAGGCAGATGTCACTGCTTCTTAAATTATAGAGACTATAATTTATAATCTATATGTCTGTCTAAAGGCTATCTACTGAAGCTTTTTTGTTTTTTTAATTTCAGCTATGTGTACCTTCAAATTACAGAACACTCAGAGCTGCATACTTCATAATTGTGCAGGCTTCTTAAGGAGTTCACTCCCAGACAACCATTCTTCTTTTTGCTGAAAAAAAAAGAAAGTCAAACAGTCTAAATTGAATTTTTATACATTACAACGTCCTGAAATGTAGCTGTTAATGGTTTCTGATGTGCCTAAAGGCATGAATCTTTAGTTACCCTTTTTCTCCCACTCCCAAATGAAACTCTGAAAATGAAAGAGACAATTTCATTGGCTTAAGTTTCCATTGTGGACATTCGTCTGCTTCTAGAGTGGTTTCCTTTGGTGTATTTTTCTTAGAAGATCTACAATAAAAGCCTTGGTTGGTTCTGTCTGAAATACAATTGATAATATAGCAGTGCTTCTCAAAGCCTCTGCGAGCTGCCTATGAATGGCAAAGCAGCCAATACTGGTGGAGAGGTAGCACAAGGTTCAGGCCACATGCTCATTTCTGTTCCACACAGTCTTCCAAGGGATCGGAAATTCTGCTTTTCAAACACTAATGTTATAGCAAGCTATCTCTTTATTTCCATCTAAGATATAATTAATGCTGATTATGGTTTTATTGATGATATAGTAATCTTTGAAATGTTCTCTTTGTTTCTCTCCTTGTGTGTTTGTCTGTCTCCATGTGTAAACATTTATGCAAGTATATGTGCATAAGACCAGAGTACAGAATAAAAGAAAGAAAGAAAGAAAGAAAGAAAGAAAGAAAGAAAGAAAGAAAGAAAGAAAGAAAGAAAACAGGAAAAAATAAAGTTTATAATTGATAAATATATGATCCAGTGGTGTGTTTGAAATACATGCTTAACAAGCTAGCAAATTACATGTCTCTTTTAAAGGATATTTTTTTTTTCTCATTCTTCAGTTTCATCCATCTTGGCTATCTTGGAATAACCTCTGCTAGAATCCACCGCCTCCTCTATCTTCCCGAGACAATTACCGTTGCTCCTTAGCCTTGAAGCTCTGAAAGCCCATGTAACATTAGCCTATCTAGCCCAGTGAAAATGTCTGTACAGATTAGTGTAATGTTAACACTGCTGGCTCCCTGCTTCTGACCTGAAGTGCAATATATTGTGCTGCCGCAGCAGATGGAATCAGAGTTTCACTGGGCTGCAGGGATTGGCTGGCTGCCTGCCAGCAGTGCCTGAACTGGGGGCACAGGAGCCCTGCTTAAAATGCAGGCTTCCATCTATTCTCTGCTCTTGAGGAGAGAAAGGAAAAGTGTCACAAAAGTTTGTGTAGAATCAAAATACATTTGTTAAAAAGCATTCATCTGTAGATATTTATCGAGCATTTGAAAAGTAATTGAATCTTTGGGTGTAAGATAGAGACATCTTTATTCTATTTTGCTAAAAGGCATGAGACAAAAGTCAAAGCCAAAGCCAAAGCCAAAAAGAAAAAAAAAAAAAAAAAAAAAAAAAAAAAAAAAAAAAAAAAAAAAAAAAAAAAAAAAAAAAAAAAAAAAAAAAAAAAAAAAAAAAAAAAAAAAAAAAAAAAAGAAGAAGAAGAAGAAAAAGAAAAAAAAATATCTGAACTCCATTTAACCTTCCAGTTCAATACCGAATCACCAGAATACAAATGTGTACATGTGGGATGCTTAATGTCGTCCCTCTGGTTATGAACATCGGTAGGTCTCAGTCCAAAGTAATAATGTAAATTCATAAATGAAGTAAAAAGCTACTTTTGTATTGCTAATGTAAAACAATTACCCAGATAGCCCCACACCAGAATCTAAAGCACAGCGTAAGGAGAATGGGGCTCCAAGTTCTCCATAACAGCTCTCACATTCTATGTTTCTGAGAGGTTATCCTCATCCATGAGGTCTATGTGTTCACAAAAAAAGAATCTGGGAGCCTTGATCTTTCAAGATATGCCTGGGGACAGGGTGTCCCTTCACTCAGACTATTAGAAGCATTGCTTAAAGACTTTAATAGCACCAGATGAAAACTGTTTACAGTCAAGAGGTTTAGTGACATATGTGTGTACACAAGTATGTAATAATGGAACATATACATAGGGATAATCCTAATAATTCCAATAAGCAGCTCAAGATATTTTCATATAAAAAGGTAGCTCCAAATTATTGTGTGAGACATGCGAAATTTGGGAATTCACTTATATTTTTTTAAAACATTTTTTAAAAAGAAAATACATACGGAAGCTGACTTACAAGAAATTTTATATTCTTCTCTGACAGACTTAGAGAAGAATACTAAATGAAGAGCACCCTGCTCTCCCTCCAAAAAAACTTTTCAATTCACACCACGTTTTGGACTCGTTCATCAGGTTATCTTTAAGTTTGTTTTAATCATATTTCCCCCTCCAGAACTGCCTTCCCAAAGCAGTAAAACATATGCTGTTTGCTGCCTAAGTAGATGGGTAATGTAAGCTGTGATGTGGAGGAAACTCTTCTCTTATCTGTTCCCTCTGAGAGTGTAGTTACAGAAACATATATATGTGCTTTTTATCTGTGATAAGAGCTACCATCTGCTCGATGCAATGTGCACAGCTTACTGTCTGAAGTGCTTATACACACGACGAAAACACACAGCTTTTGTGTATGTCAAGAACACATATAGGTGGTGCTCTAATAGGCCAGACTATTATCTATTTGAGAATGTCAAATGGCCACAAAATACAATTATGATGGTGGGCAAGAGCGATTACAGCTGGCAAATAGTCATGTATGTATTCCTGCCAGCAGCATTGGAGTGACCTTTTAATATTGTGGTATTTGTAACCTCATCCTACAAGATAATTATTTTTAAGGACACGAAATCTTTTCAGGGAGGCGAGGCATCTGCTTCACCCAAGGCGTAAAAGCTTCATGCCAGAGATCCCTTAAGAGATGCTGTGCTCACGTGTGAGTAACAAGGAAGGCTAAGACAGCAGGAAAGAACATATAAATTTGAGATAATTTGACCTTTAATCCAGGAAAGCATATAAGAAATGCACTAGAAAGGTTGGTTGTAGCTGTCTGGAGACTGATAAGCTATAATAAAGGTGCATTCGGTTACAATTCATCTAAAGCCACCATTGCTATCATCCTCCCTTTTCGATTTTTGTTACCTCAAGTACTTATCTAAATCCCTTTCAATGCCAGCTTGAATGCGTTTTGTGTTCTCTCCCACTGTGACTGGGGCTGTCTGTGTGCGTCAGTGTGTGGCAGGACACACTCTTCCCCTTGTTTGACAAGAGCCAGTGCCAACACCTAATTAAGGATAAGCCACAGAGCTCTCTGCTTTATCTTTGTCAACGGCTCCATGCCTAGCTTTCTGCCTAGTTGAGTTTTTAATGGCATGAGCAATAGTTCGGTTCAGTATTCCTCAGTCCGCCTCTCCCTGATCTCAGTAACTAAATATGGCCGTCAGCCATGGTGGCAGAGAGATGGTGGTGATTTGTGTTCTGGGTTGCCTGTGGACGACAGAGGAACATGGCTGCCCTGTTGCTAAGGAGCAGCTTGCCCCCTCAGTGCACATAATAGGAGAGAGCATAGAGGTTGGAGGGGAAATTTAAGAGTCCCTCCCCAAAGTTCTCCAAAACTTTCCGGGCACCTAATCTATAGAGAAAAGCTTGTCTGGTTCAATCTTATATTACATAGTATTAAGCATTCTAACTTGAGGTTGCACATGCGAAGATTATTCCTGCCCTAAAACTCTGGCAAGATCACATTAAGATGTCTGATGGTTTCAGACAGTCAATTAACAGTGTGTTTAAAATATAAAGAAGGGTATCTTTTAAAATATAAACATGAGGGAGAGAGAGGGAAGCAGAGTACCCTGGTTTGCTTTTCTCTACAACTGCAATCCTTTCCTGGAACCTGGCTTCCACTGTTCTCTCTGTTTCTTCATTCAGATTTCTCTTTGTTCTTGGGCTTCACATTTATCTTTAATGTTCCCAATTAACAGGGAAATGTCACAAGGCTCAGAGCTCTCCCAAGACAGTGCTGTTTGCTGAAATATTGTTGAAATAACAACAGCAGCAGCAGCAACAACAACAACAACAACACAACAGCAAACATGCTGTCATGACAGTGTGTATCAGTTCTGGTGTGACCTTCGCACTCGTTAGGACACCAAGACTCAGCTGAGAGGAGAAATGGATTATGCATTTGATTATGGATCTGATCTTTCCTCAACAGCTCCACGTCAATTTGATTTTCTCTTCAAACTATTATCGTTCTCACTCCTGAATTGTTTCTTTTTTTTTAGTTCACTTCGATGAAATTTTTTTTTCCCATTCCATTCAAACTTTTGTTTTTGTTTCTAGTTCTGGCTAACAAGCTAAACTGAAGCATTTTATCCGCAGACAAAGAGGAGTTGAAGCACTCTATAGCAAAAGACATCATGAGTAAATGTGACTGGCCAATATTTTGATCTTACTGGCTTTGCTGGATAGATCTCCCTGTGCTTGCTACTGTTTAGTATTGAACAGGTAAAATAATAATAATCATCATCAACAGCAGGGAAGGCTCCGAGCTTCAGAGCACTTGCTGCTCCTGCAGAGGACCGGGGCTTTGTTCCCAACAACTGTTCGTACTTTCAGTTCCAGGCTATCCAATACCTCAAATTTGTCAAAGCCAGTCTCCTAAAATACAATATTGTCAGGAGGCAGCCAGGGCAGAGTTCATGATCTCACCTTCAAGTCGGAAGGATCCAGGTTGTTCAGGCTATCTCTTGTATCACGATTCTGTTCCCATATCCGTGGTTTTAGTGGCTAGATAGTTTAAATTGGAAATGTCACATGACCAGAATTCCTCAAGCCTCTGACCCACCAGGGGTATATTCTACTAAGTCTACAATCATAGGAGTTCTACTTGGAAAAAAAGTATCTTTAAGAGTATATGGGTCCTAGAATTATTATCGTGTGTGAGACAACAAGGAAAGCAAAACTGTCCTTCATAGTCTAAATTAAATCTGTGCTAAAATAAGCCATCTTCCGTTTCAAGGCACATGAGTCTAAGTAGACATGAACCAGAGATTAACAGCATGAACAGGCTGGTGTTTGCAAGGTGAGTGAGAGGAGCAGAATTAATTCATGATTCTTTCTTGTCAAACTTAAAAATTATACGGACTTGGGGCTAGATACACCGCTCAGTGCTTACGAGCATTTGCTACTTTTTCAGTGGTCCCAGATTTGGTTCTCAGCACCCCATATCAAGTAGCTTATAACCATCTATAACTCCAGCTCCAGGGGACCCAGAGTCTCTGTCCTCAGGTGCCTCTATTTATGTGCATATACACAAATGTGCACACACACACATACCTACATATAATTTAAAATCATAAAAGTTTCTTTTTTTCAAGTTTTAGGTATTTGCCTGTTCAAACAAAGCTTAGTGACTTTTTGCACTAACAGAGAGTAGAGAATCGTCCATGTTCTAAATATAAAGAACTGAATTTAAAGTATCTCAAGGTTATAAAGTTTCATGAGTATCTTAATTCCATTTAGCAAATTAAAGTAGGTCTCTTGTGAATCATACAAAAATAACTATGTGTGATTGAGAATTCCTGTGAACAAATTACCTGTTTGTTTTTGTCACTTACATCCAAGTTTATGGTTTTTGCTGCTGCCTGCTCTCAGGGTAGATACTTTTCAGGTTACAGTTAAACCACGCTTATCTGTAAATGTGTCCGTGGGTTGTTACTCTGGGATATGTTTCTGTCTGTTCTGACACGGCATTAAGTAAAACAGAATCCTTGTTTCACATAACCTTTGCTTGTATATATGTTCCTGGAAATTCACACACACAAAAAAACCCTACCAATTATAGTGTATACAAACAGCTCTGCTTCCAAAGAATAAACATACTGTCATTGCTATGAGACATGATGTGAATATTTTATATAAGAAATCCAGATTCATATTGAAAGCTTATTTGCTATCAAGTAAGCCATATTTGATGAACAAATAATTCTAGAACTTATAAGCCTTTTCCAGGAGCCATTGCTTTATAGAAAACATAAACTATTTTCCCCCTGTGGTTATGAGTTTTGTTTTGTTTGATTTATTGCTTTTGGGGTCAATAATTAATTTCTTCAATATATAACTATCCTAAGCCAGTAAGTATTTAAAGTTCCTTATATGCAAAGGTAATCTAACTGCATGCAGAAATACATTACTGTGCCTGCAATGGAGCAGTACATACACTTCATCCCCAGATTTAAAGAATCGGTGCAAAGCACTTATAACAGGAACACCAACATTCAGACAGAGGTTAGCTTCACCTCTGGCTGAATCTGATGTCAGTGTGGTAATTACCAGGCCCAGTCAATAACACCTCTCCTCAAGTATAATTGCAAATCCAGTACAACCATGACCAGAACTAAATTGCTTCAGAACAATCAATAGGAATTTTCTGATTGTGTTCCCGGGTGTGTGCATCAAATACAAAAAGGAAAAATGTCTGTTCAAGCAAAAGGTCAATTTTATAAATAAAAAATACTGTTTAAAAGTCATGTTATGGTTTATGCTCTTTGCAGATAGAAGGGACTACTACATATACAGGCTAGATGTCTGTGGGAAAGAAAGGCATGGTAGCACATTTGTCAGCAGACAGCTAACAATGCAGTACGAGCAAGAAGAGTATTCTGAGATGTGCACATGGCTGAGGATAAGTTAGGCAATTCTGCAGCTATACAGCTGCTGTTTAGAAATATAGCTCAGTACTTACAACTAAAACTCCACCACTCTTTATGTCTGCCTGTAGCCATGCTCCCTCCATGAAGATCATAGACTCACCTTCCAAAATTATAAGCAAGCCCCCAATTAAATGTTAGTTGCCTTAGTCATGGTGTCTCTTCACAGCAATAGAAAAGTTAAACAGAACATTTAAGACAGAACTAAGACAGAACTCTTGTTTTATTTTTGTTTAGATAGTCTTGCTTTGGAGTGTGCACTGAATGGGAAATTCAGGGGGGAAGCACACAGGTAAGCCATTAAAAAGAATCCTGCACTCTGAATGATGCAGAAGCCCCGATAAGGAGGAGGCTGCAGGGAAGCTTCTTATGTTACCCTGGGAGCACAGGAACCAGTATGGTGTCAGTGCATAGGGAGAAGGAAGAAAATCCTAATTCTAGCAATAATGGGGGTGGGGTGATGACAGTCATTTTTTTTCTAGTATACCATGAAGAATTTCTTGTGGCTTACAGGTTCCTGGGACACATGGTTGATACAACTCTGTGTTGAAATATGCTGCTGAGACATTGAAAACTTTCCCCTAGTGATAAAGAACACGAATGCATCATGTGCTCATCCAACCTATTCACAGTTTTCATCCTAGAGGTATTAAAAATAGAGAGGGAAGAGTTGGATGGATGAGGTTAGCCACTTCTCCTGCATTTTCGCACATCCATTTTGGTTGAATAAATGTTGACTATTTCACATATTAGACATCCGACTCCTCAAGGCTGAAAACTCTACTCACCAATTATATTTAGTTCAGTGATTTTTTTCTAGTTCATGGCAGAGGTTTTTCACCATATATCGTGATTTAGTTTCTTTTCTATTGCTGGGACAAAACACTATGACCAAGACAACTTAAGAAGGAAGCATTTAACTGGTGGACTCCTGATTTGAGAGGGTCAGAGTTGATGTCCATGATGGTGGAAAGTCTGGCAGCAGGCAGACCAGCATAACACTGGTATGTGGGAAGTCTATCTCTTGAAACAACAACCACAAGGCAGAGAGAGAGAGAGAGAGAGAGAGAGAGAGAGCTAACTTGGATTGTGGGATTGGTTGGGCTTTTGAGATTTCAAAGTCTGCCTTTAATGACATATCTCCTCCAACAAGGCCACACCTCCTAATCCTTTCCAAATAGTTCTACCAACTGGGAACCAACTATTCAAACATATGAGTATATCTCATTAAAATCACCACATACTGAACTAAAATTTGATTAGTCAAGAAATAGAAAGAAATCAACAAAGGCTGGTCAACACCAACATTAAAAATATGCACTACAAGAATATTCATGTAAGAGTCATTTAAAATATTGTCTGTATAATAAAGGTTTATACATAACCAATTTAGAATTTGCTAAGCATACAGCTGCCATTACCTTTCAATGAGGTATATATATATATATATATATATATATACACACATATATATATATGTATATATATATGTGTGTGTGTGTGTGTGTATAAAATTTAGTTTTACATTTTAAGATGGAGAGAACTGTTTTTAGCATAATATCACCATGTTATAACACTTTCTCAAAGGTTTTTTTATATGTCATATATAAAAAAAAGAATAAACAAAACTACCTTAAAATGTTCATTAACAGGCACAAAAAGGTATTTCTTTCAAGGTATAATATATTAAATTTGAGGTATTTTCATAGAACCAAAACTTCCTCAAGGATTGGGGGCAAAATTAAAGACATCAGCAGTTCCTGAAAGCCAAAAACAGCCCTAAGTACATCACCCTGTGTGTTGTTTTCTGGCCACTCCATCCGCACCAGCAGACAGAGCTCTACAGGGGACATATAACAGAGTTCTATAGTAGGCATTTTTGCAGGAAAGCATACATGAATTTTGCAATCAAAACAACCCAAAGGGCTGTTAAATAGCTGATAATTTCATCAAGCTGAAAACGAGCATGGCTCTGTTAGCAGTATAATGCTATAACCATTTTCAATTAGTTTGTTTAACCCTTATAAAGAAGTGAGCAGCAGGTGATACAAGAAATACTCCAGGAAGCAGCGACTTGGATGGGACTGCTCCAGCATACTGCCTGGCTGCCAGTGCAAGAGGGCCTCCTGGACTACCGCACACATCAGTTTTAAATTGTTCAAGCAGTTGTTTCCTGTAGATTAATTTGTAATTCTAAATTTTCAAGCACATGAAATGTTAGCTTGGCCTTCCCTCGGGCTATTTTCAGGGCTACAGCTTTCCTGTAATCTGAGGCCCAGGCAGAGTGCTCACGCGTGAACCCTGAAGGATGTGGGCCAGGTGGGAAAGGTCCGGAGGAGAGGAGCTCCAGGCAGGGCGACCCCAAGCCAGAGCAGGGTGTGAGGTGATTAGAGGGACAGTAGACTGTGGGCAGGAAAGAAAACACACTGAGGGGTTGTTTTCAGGGCTCAACGGGTAAAGGGACTTGGCGCGAAGCCTGGTGACCTGAGTTCAATCCCCAGAAGCTACATTGGTGGAAGGAGAGAACTGGGTCCTGTAAGATGTCTTCTGACTTGCTCTTTGCCACATGTGCACACAAATAAATGAGTATTTTTTTTTAAGTATCCAGAGAGAGCAGATTAAGCTACAGAAGGGATGACCGGGGGATGGGGCGGTGGGGGTGGGGCAGCGGGAGTGGGGCACAGGATCTTTATTTCTTCACCTTACTGCCTTCTCAAAACCACTTCTCAGATCCTTTCACAAGCAGCAGGCATCTTGTTTGGTTGTTTTGCTTCCTTTTGTTTGAGACAGGGTCTCACTACCTAACCCTGACTGGGTTTGAACTCACAGAGATCCCCCTCCTTCTGTCTCACAATGTTGAAGTTGTGCCACCATGCCTGTCACAATCAACAATTTTTAAAACCAGTCTTAGCCTTGCATCCTTGAAAAGATACTAAAGAAACGCATACACAAATGCGTCTGAGCTGAAACCTTTGCAGTGGTGAGCGACATTCAGACCCAGAGTCAGTTGCAGGGGCTGTTGGGTGACAAACCAATTAGTCTTCTCCCTCCCGTCTAGCCTTTCGACAGCTCTGCACTCAGCTTTGAGGCCAAATTACCTGTCACACTGTAGAACAGCTTAGGTCCAGGGGAAGAAATGTATCCCTTGGTCCCAAAGTGGAAGTAATTACTCGGGAGCTGTGAGATTTGGACAGTCAACATTTGTTGAGCAGACATTTCTCATAGAAACCTATATGAAACTGCGTGCTTCCTTAAGCAAAATCCCCCTCCCCTCCAGAGTCCACAATTTAATGCTGTCATCTTTTAACATCTCTTGGATACATGGATCCTCTAGGAAATCTGATATTTTAAAAGATTATATATTTTCTTCCTAGATGAGCCAAACTTGCAAACTGTACATTACTGACCATATTTACCCCATGTCAAAACCCACAAAACACCTTTTTAAAAAATTCTGATTTATGGTTGCTCACTTTGATCTTTTTTTCTCATGTAAATATTTATGGCAACTTCCCAAATTTGATTTCAATAAGTCCAAAATGTACAAGGCCACCTCCGCTTAAATTATGTGGCAAAATGAAACTCAATGAAAGATTTACTGACATCTGTCTTTAAACAGACCTTGCAAGTAAGAGGTATTCTCTTGTGGATAAGAAGGCCCCTGCCAGTATGAAGCCATTGACTTCAGCTCTTTGTATGGATGGCAAGATGTCTCAAAGGCAACTCACAACCAGTACCTGCCAGGAGGCAGCCACAGAGTTTCCATAGTGCCCTTTGTCAGGCAAACGGACAGTTCCAGCAAAGAATCCCTGTATGGTTCTACTTTTCTCATCCATAAGGTCAATGCGGCCATTTTCTCCTGAGCTCTGCGTCACCAGTATGCCGGTACTGCATCATTATTGTTACAGAGAAGGCAAAACAGAAGACTCGGGACAGCAAATGTGGGTTTGAATCATTTTTGCACTGAGCCTCCTACCACGCCAATAGAGAGCTGTGTTTTACAGGGACTGGAGAAATCATTTCTTTGACTAAGATTGACAACTACTGTGCACACAAACAACGTATACAAGCTTGGATAGCTAGGTTTTCTTCTAGTTGAAGCTTTGCTTGATAAGACACTGAGCACAATGTAGTCATCGAATTGAGACTTGCCAAACAATATTTTTAAAGCAAGACAAGACTCAATTTTCACACTATAACTTTCTTTTTTCCTCCTTTCTTTCTTCCCTCCCTCCCTCCTTCCTTCCTTCTCCCCTCCCTCTTTTCTTTCTTTCTTTCTTTCTTTCTTCCTTTCTTTCTTTCTTTCTTTCTTTTTTTCTTCCCCTTGAGTTTTCCATTAAGTAGGTGTGCCTAGACCTTGAACTTTAATAATCCTCCTTCCCCCAGTTTCTGAACGACCACACCCAGGCAGACCACACTATTCATACATCTCTGTAGTTTCCATTTTTAAGAAGTTTATTGGTCATTAAATTACCAACGAGGTGAAAAAAAATGTCATTCTTTGAAAGAGAAAGCTATCAAAGTTTTGGATATTCGGTGAACACAATTGTAATTGACTGAAAAGTTGAGACAGGTAAAAGTTTGCAGGGCCATTAAAATATCTTTATAGCTCTTGAGGCTCACTGGTTCTAGGAAGTTTCCATTCAGTCTGGAAAATATAAATTGATTGCACATGTGTGTGCATTTACCAGGGCCCTCCCTTCCCCTTCCATACCTATTTTTATTTATTTATTATTATTATTTTTTTTTTTTTTGGTTTTTTTCGAGACAGGGTTTCTCTGTATATCCCTGGCTGTCCTGGAGCTCACTTTGTAGACCAGGCTGGCCCCAAACTCAGAAATCCGCCTGCCTCTGCCTCCCAAGTGCTGGGATTAAAGGCTTGCGCCACAACACCCGGCTCCTTCCATACCTCTTACACATGTCTTTAAAAACCATTAAAGCTTTCTCAGCTCAAAACACTGCCTTCATTTCTTGTTTTGCCGTACAGAGAAAAGGAACCGAGTGGAGGTAACATTATCCACAACAAATGAACTGTGTTTCCTGCAAGACATAGGTAGTTCCTGGATCTGACATACAAGACCTTGTAATGATGACATTGAATTCACTGCTTATACTACCCTGTGCCAGACTAGAAAAGTAATGTCTAGGAGTCCATATTCATCCCTAGTCAGGCTGGAGAATTTCTTCAGATTATTTCAGTTATATTAAGAAAGATCTGTCTAGAAACATGTGCATATGATCATAAATCCCTGACTGGGAGTCGGGAACCACAGAACAAATAGGGGGATCGTGTCAGACCACTATTTAATTAGATGCAATATTTGTCTTCTCCCATTCAGAAGTAGGGAATCTATGTCATTTAGCTCCAGTGATTGTGTAAAACTTTCCAAAAGTAGCTGTCACAATAGATGTAGGATTGAATAGGGTTGGCTAGATACCGATGTTTATTCTCTTGGTTGACACACAGTAGTGTCTTAACCAAGTGACAGAGGTTATGAGAAGGCTTTTGTCTTAATGTATGAGAAAAAGAATGTACAGGAAACAGCAACAATAACAACAACAACAATGCAATGGAACAAAGGCTCACAACCACAAACTTCCAAGTACCCTCCATGCCTAGGCAGGGGCTTGATCCCCTGGGAGCTACTCAACAGATTCAACACACAGATCACTTGTTAGAGTGAAAACAGCCAGCTCATCACTAGGCTCCCACTGTTGGGCCTCCTGTGTGACTATATAAATATAGATATAGATATAGATATAGATATAGATAGATAGATAGACACACATACATACACACATACACACTTAACCATTTGTTGCTTTGATATTTTTTAATGTGTCTCTTATTTTCCAGGTTATTCTACTATGCTGAGCTTCTCAAAATATCTCATCTTGGAAATCGCCAAAATGATATGCCTATCATGGTCAATTATCATTCACCAAAAGGGAAACCCTCTATAAGGGATGAATATGACCAAAAAGACTTTTGGGTGAAAATTCCATTGCATGCATACAAGAGTATGTTGTAATACAACCCATTAGCCTGTGGAATTAATATATAACATTAAGGGAAGCCTACTGCAAGAGCAATGTCCCTGTGTAAAGCATACTGCAATTAAGGAAAAGTAATAGTCTCCCATCACACACAGAGAAGCCAAATAGCATTAAACCATTCCGATGTGGGTCTACAGGTACTTGCTGCTCTGTTGAATGAGGCTGGCCTTTAGAAGCTTCATCTCCCCAGTATTATAAACAGTAAGCTCTTACTTTCATCTAAAATTGTTTTTTAAAACATTCTTTTTAAATTAAGAACACCTAGCAGGTAATTTTTCATGTGCCTTCAAATTTTAACAGGGTAAAGTGCATTGGGTTTCTTCTAGGAGAATATGGAGACATCTCCCCATTCTCTCCTATTTCCTTTGTAACTCTCTACCATGTTCATGATTTGCATGCAGCAACCTCCTGGCTCACATTAAATGGAACATAGTCCCACTGCAGCTAATAAACTCGCTGTAACAAGTCCCTCAACTTTGCCTGGTCAGAAGGGCTCAGCAGGATTGCCATATGTGGAACTGGATACAAGGTAAAAATAACATTATTTCGTGCTTTCAAAAACTATGCAACTTTATATTGTCTCCTTGGAAATGAAATTTGCTTAATGGCTAGTGATTATCTCCTATCTGGCTTGCTATAATATTGGTGGGTTTTTTGTTGTTGTTGTTGTTGTTGTTGTTGTTGTTGTTGTTGTTGTTGTTTTTTCTTTTTTTTTCTTCTTTGTTTCTAATCACTGGTGTTATCTGTAGTTTGGAAGAAGTGCTACAATTAAACAGACTTTGAATACACAAGGGAGAGACAGCAGGACTCTTTTGGCTTCAGTTCACATAGCCCATCATTCGAAAACATTTCTGGATTTATATTGGTCTCACCCACCAGTGTCGGCACAGCTGAGGTGACTGTGCTAATTAACTGTCCTGCTGAAGCAGCTGAGAAAGCTTATATAAATGCCATGGGGATATGCACTGTTAGAAAGAAATTCTAGCCAATGAGGTGAGGGTTTAAATATAGATTCAAAACACGAACACTTGTCCTTAACCATCAGGTGACAACATCATCAGTTACGAGGTGTATGAGAGCCAGTGGTGTCAGAAACTGGGCCAAAATGATAAGAGGAAAAATGAACACTGGGTAAAAGTTCAAGGGCCTCTACTTCAAAGTATTTGGGACTAGCTACCTTAACATCTGAAGAGCAAGAAAGCAATAACAGCAAAGGCCCATTTTCAGGAATGTGTGAGGAAAGGCCCACATAAGGGATCGATAGCCAAAGGACTGCTCTAAGCATATGTGAAATCTCATCTTTCAAGTTTGACAAGCATTTGGAATTGTACAAACTGGCCAGTGAAACTCAGTGCCCCAACAGCCTGCAGTCAAACCGTGTGTGGGTGGGAAAGGGTTTGTTTTGATGTAAGAGACAGAGAACCTATGAGGGCCTGCAGGTGGTGTTAAGGGATAGCATAGGAGCTTTTAATAAAAGTTTCTGTGGCTTGAGTACCCCAACCATGACCAGTTTTACAACTAAATTAAGACAGAGCCAGGTGTGTGTGTTTGGGGGTGTGCACACATTTAAGCCCAACACTTGGGAAATACAGACAGGCAGATCTCTATAAGTCTGAGGCATGCCTGGTCTACACTATGAGTTCCGGGACAGTCAGGGCTACACACACACACACAAAAAAAAACCTGTTTCAACAAACAATATATATATATATATATATATATATATATATATATATATATATATGACTCTTATTTGTATTTTGCTTGAGGCATGCTTTATACTCAGATAATCTCAGACTTTCTTGAGCAGTAGCTATTAGGATTTGCCAAGAACTGTGAAGACAGATTTTTATGATGTCTGGAAGCTAAGACATTAGCCTAGCAGAACACATGAGACTCCTGGGGCAGAGACAAAGGCCTTTCTTGCTCTCAACCTAGCAAACAGCATGAGCTTTCCATTCATATCCTGCACTGTTTGCCTCTCAAGGCTCTTGAGTTAATGCAAGGTTGCTCAGGCAGACAATGAACACAGTCTCCTAGCCGAGGAAGCCTCCATCATCTTGTAAAGAGGTTTAAGCCCTGAAGAAACCAGACCTCTGCTCGTGGCAAGTCTGCCTTTTGTGAAAATACCCTGGGAAGATATTCAGCACTTATATGCACAAGATGTGCAGTATCCCAAAAGCTGTGATGGTTTCAATGAGAACATCCTCCATAGGCTCAGATGTTCAAGTATTTGGTCCTCAGTTGACCACTCTGGGCAGATTTAAGAGGTACAACTTCCATGCCTGCCGTCTGAAAGACCCAACAAGCAGCTGAAAGAGTCAGATGCAGATATTTGCACCCAACCAATGGACAGAAGCCGCTGACCCCTGTGGTTGAATTAGGGAAAAACTGGAAGAAGCTGAGGAGGAGTGCGACCCTGTAAAAGGACCAGCAGTCTCAATTAATCTGAAACCCCAAGTTCTCTCAGACACTGGACCACCAACCAGGCAGCATACACAAGCTGATATGAGGCCCCCAACACATATACAGCAGAGAACTGGCAGGTCTGGGTTCAATCAGAGAAGATGCACCTAACCCTCGAGAGACTGGAGGCCCCAGGGAGTTTAGAGGTCTGGTGGGGTGTGGGTTGGGACATCCTCATGAACACAGGGGACAGGGAGGAGGTATAAGATGTGGAACAGTTGGTGGGTGGACCGGGAGGGGAATAAACTCTGGAGTGTTAAGAAAAGAAAAGAAAAGAAAAGAAAAGAAAAGAAAAGAAAAGAAAAGATGAAAGGAAGGAATAATAATGATGATAATAAAGGTACAGCTTTGCCAGGGGAAGCATGTCACTTGAGTGAGAACTTCTAGTTTCAAAGCCATGTAGCCCTCCCTACTTACCCTCTTTGCTCCTGCTTATGGTTCCTGGTTCAACTTAAAGGCCCTTAGCATACTGTTCTGGCTTTCTGCTTGTTGCTGAGTTCCCCTACATGCCAGACCCTTATCCTGCTTGAAACGAAAGTCCAAATAAACCCTTCCTTCTAAAGATCCCCTTGCACATGGTGTTTTATCACAGTAATAGAAAAGCAACTAATACAACGAACCAGACCATAGAACGAACTCTTTAACATGTTTCTCACTAATATATACTGGCGAAGTCCAGGAGGCAGCCAGTGGGCCTATTGTGCCTGGATGAGTGCCATTGTATCTAAGGTAGATCCTGGCACAGGGAAGCATATCGGCTCAAAACTCACCAGCAGACATGGGGAATGACATTCACTTGGGCTGGAGTTATAAAATGACAGAGTTGGATTGTAACCCAGACACTACAGAAATTGTCTTTATTTTGAGGCAAGTGAGTAAATATCTCACTGGTATGCCTTTTTGTTTATCGCCCCATTCCTGAGATTATTCAATGGGACAGCCCTCACCCACACAGTGAGGCCTTTAAGAAGAGAAGGT